>JAHLSL010000062.1:13630874-13641440 GCA_025920805.1 Petroica traversi | reverse complement strand
AAAAGAAAAGAAAAGAAAAGAAAAGAAAAGAAAAGAAAAGAAAAAGATGTAATTTGTAGATAGGTTTCCCCCACCCTGAAAATAGGCTTCTCACTTTCTCTGCAAATTAGTTATAATGTGCAGTCTGTTCTTGCAAACATTTCTGGAAATTGGTTGGATGGCTTCAGAGGTCTTTGGTGATCTTGATCCCCTCCTACAGTCCCTGCCCACTTTTCAGCTTCCTTCCTGCACTTGCAGAGTATTGGGCTGTGCTTATTTCCAAAAACAAGAGCAAGGACATTTGTCCAGGAAAATTCTGCACCTACCTCCACAAGGCCCCCTTCTCCAGGCACAACTTCCTCTTTTTCAGAGTTGTTATTACCAATGATCCTTGGTTGCTCCAGAGCCATCCAGCTAGGCCCCTATGTTCTGGGATGCTACAAGATTGATCTCCACTGTTTCTTCTTCCAGTGCCTTTATTAAAACTTCCCTGTGGAAATTTATCAACAAAAATGGTAACAGTGTCTGTAACTTCTAATTAATGTGATGGCATCGCAAGGAGTACTTTAAAGACATTAGGCATTAAAATGCAGACCATGATACCTATTGAGCTTTTCTCTCCTGGGAATCTAGACACAATGGAGCCATGTCTAGCTTTAATCACTCTGCAATTATTTCTTTCAAAGTTAGGAACAATATATACTCATTTGACTTTTTAAATTTGTTTAAGTTTCTTTTGGCTTAAATAATCACCCGTAGGGCTTTTATCATTAAATTTTGCACAACAAATCAATACACAAGATTGTTTCAAAGTCACTACGGCATTTTCTGGAGAGTCTAGATTTCCACTAGATTGCCTTGCCCTAGGTAGTCTATTTTCTTCTCATCACAACATTTATAGATAATCCATCTCTAGCATCATAGTTTTCAGGAAAGTCATTGTTTGTTGGTAGGAGGTTGTTTATATTTGAACTGTGTCCAGGTAGCACCATTAAATACACAGTTTAGACCTCTTTCTATGTTATAGATGCTGACACAGATTAAACTGCAGCTTGAAAAAATTGACTGGGTTTTAAACTGAACTAACAGACACAAATTCTGCAAAATATTTAACTAAGTGGTTTGCTTATTTTCCAAGTTAAAATCAAAAACCTAACTCCATTTCTCTCCTGGTAAAGTGATGAAAGAGATTATTTTGAAAAACACAGTAGTGAAATGCACTAAACAGCAAAATACTAAAAGTGAAAAGATCGTTTATCTGGGTTAATCTTAAGTTTATTTCAAAATTCTGTAATTCTTCTTAAACTTAGTGTTTATGTTGGCCACATCAAAGCTGCAGAGACTTTTTTTCTCTTTTTTCCCCCTCTTCCACGACAGAACAGATTTTTATAAGTAGGATTTTTATAATGATTTTCATTTTTGATAGCTACTCACATTGTTAAATATGAGTAAATATGTTAAATACTCACAGTCAGCATTAACAGAAGAACATGTTTTCATGCACAGAACAAGTGAGAAATTACTTCAGAATGAGAAACACACCGAGCAACAGAATGAATACATTGTCATCTTGTTCTGTAAAAGGTGTATTTCCATTTAGAAAATAAAATTCAACGTATTAAGTCTATAAAGATATTCTGCTGCTTTGTGACAGTCTGGTGCAGCCAATGAACAGCTCAATCTATTACTCACTTCATGTAAGAATCTGATGATTCTTATGTATTTTGAATTAGCAGATATATTTGGAAAATGATGATGGGAACTCCTTTAAGGGATGAGCTTTTGTAAGATGCAGTTTTTGAGAGGGTTATGTTTGATTTTCTGCTATTACTTGTTTAGATTGCAGCACAAGTTATAAGAGGAAGGCAGAGAATAAAACCAATTACCATTACAGAGGTAACATAGAAGGAGACATAGATGCTTGAAGAAAAGGAAGAACAACAAAAACAGAGGTGATACTCCCCCTCATATTCTTCCATTTTTCCTCTTGTTTTCACTTAAGAGGTTTTCCTCTTAAGTGCTGGATCTGGTTTTTTCACATTTTATCTCCCTCAGTGTTGCAGTTATTTTTCAGTCCAACACGGTCTTTTTGAGTGTACATCATTTACTGCATCCACAAAGAATTCTTTATGAGGAATTCACAGGATTATTATCTAATGAATGAAGAAATAATTATTGTTTTTTTATTTATTGCAGTGGTATTGTGACTACTTGAAGATTTCTAAATGTATTTTTCTTTGGTATACCAGTGCCATACCAATGCCATACATTGGTATACCAATGTATGGCATTCTGCTGCCTGACATCATGGAGCCATTTCTGAAAAAACCTTCTTCAGCATTAATTATGTGTTAACTGGTACATCTCAGTGTCAGTGTTTGTCACTACTGCTCCAGGATCTGTTTTGATTTCAGAATGTAGCTTAAATGTATATTTAAAATTCTTGTTCATTTGTAAAATATTTCTATTTTAGTTTTTAATCATTCATTGGCTATACAGTTTTCGTCAGTTTTGCAGAGAAGAATTTAAATCCTCAATATGAACATCAGCTGCTACCAAAGTGGTTATATTTTTCATTCTGGGTTGCTCTCACAGCTTTGGCTGGCAGAGCTACTGAGAATATATCCTCCTATGCATTCTGAGTCAGAGTAAATTTTCTTACATGTGGCTCAGTAAAGCCTTAATTTAAAAAGCAATAGAAATCTACCAGTAGAGTATAGTCAATAAGAAAACCTCAGTTCTCAAACAGATTGGAAAAATTATCTTTAGTGATCTTTAGAAGAAGCTGTTAGAGAACTTATTACTACAGGCTTCAATTCAGGGGGAGTTTTGATAAGAATTGACCTCTGGGGCCAGCACTAAAGATATTGTCATTATTCATTAACTTAATATTCTCTTGTTCCATTAAGTGTTTTCTATGCCTTTTTTCTACCTCATTAAAAGAATACATTTCCATGAAGTTCCAAGATTTACAGTACAAAATTCACAGATTTCTCAATCTGAATATCTGTGTTTTGCTAAAGCACATGGTAAAAATCACTGACATCTCACTTCTGAAGGACTGAGCTTTCCTACTGATGAAGAAAAGTATGTAACAATATTATTCATGATTTCAGTATTGAAGTGCAGGCTGTTATGATTTCAATTTACTGGACTTCATTAGCTATGAGAAAAAAGATTCAATGTTAGTTTTCAAGGTGCACTTTAAAACTTTGAGATATTGTAAAGGGGTAAATGAACTGTAAAGTGTGAATGACTGTTAGCCTTGGATTATGCTGCTAGATTAAGCTGATAATAACTGCTGGTCATTTTGAGGTAAAAACAGGATCATCACTTCAGTTGTATAAAAAGTCAAAAAATGGTGCTTAGTTCCTCTAGTAAACAGAAATTATAATAAAGAATCTTAATTGATGGTAATTGTGTTTGACTCTAAAAAACTTTTATAATTTCCATATTGATTTTTTTTTTCTCTTCCTGGACCATTGTGTTCATTTCTCTTAACAGATGTTAACAATTATAGCAACCAATGCTCCTTTGTAACAGTGGCTTTCAAATTCCTTCAGACCACAGATCCTGACAGAATTTAAACTTGACCATTTATAAAAAAGTTAAACCAACTGGAAGTTGGATTAATTGATAGTTGTTCTTACTTATCTTTCACAGACTTCATTTTTGTACTTCATAAGCAGGTCCATGTAGAACTACCTTAAAAAAATTCATATTTTCTGTAAATCAGCTAAACCAAATAATTAATTACAATTCTTTATCAAAATTTCAGTTGCTCTTGCCATGTCTAGGATTGATGAAATCTGATTCCTTTTGTCTGAGTCACAATTTGGAATTAGGGCCTGAATTCACCATCTGCACCTTCTATTATCTTCTGTTAGGTACACATATCTCCCATTGCCATCTAGGTTTTTGGCACAGCATCCTTCTGGGTTTAATTTCCCTTAGGATATAGTGTAATGAAAACAGTAGTCTTGACAAAGAATTGCCTTAACATTAAGTGAGAACTAAAAGTATCCGAAAATAGCTAAAGATCTGCAGAAAGTATTTTCCAGTGTGTGATCCCTTTGGTGATGTATGTTTTGTGTGCTTTGACCAGTGTCAAGTGCAGCCCACATCAGACAGACACAAATTCTTGCTTCATTTCCAGTTTTCCATTGCCCAATGGCCTCCATAGAGATCCTGTGCAAACTGCCCACCTCGCTCAGAAGGTGAGTGTATGAAATGGCCCACAACGAGGCAATTAAATCCAGGCACTTGTTTAGACACAAAAGATTAGCAGCAGATAATAGGGACACTGTCTGATCTGCTTGAGAGGGAAGATCATCAGGACCATCTTGGTGTCTAGGGGCCTAGAAACATGCTTATGAGGAGACATGATGTTCCTCTAATCATTTGGCAGGCTCTTACACACAAAAAATCTTTCATTTATGTTTTATTCCTTTGCATTATGTTGTCTTCTATTATATTTTCTATCATTTTACCTAATTCTCCTCTTTCTATCTTTCATTCTCATATTCACCCCCAAACCATAATTTACCTTCAGAGAAAATAGAAACAGTTTCCTATGAAACTAATAAAATGCTGAATTGGTTGACAATATTTGGTTTGAAGGCAGTACTTTATTATTAAAAAGAAGGAAGAACAAAATATGAAACTTAATTCACAAGAAATACCTTAAGTAAGAACACAGGTTTCAGAAGCATTAAGGTGTTATAATCCAAAACTTCAAGCTGAAAACCCCATACTCATGTGCAATAGTTTTTCTCATTTTTCTGACTTACAAGGTATAGTCCTTGTGATGAGCAGAAAATAGACATTTCAACATGTTTCAGTAGTCTGGAAGTATAAGTTCTGGCATTCATTTCACTCTGTCAAAGTAGATTTCATGTTTTTGAACCTGTCTCCATTTCACAATAGTATATCCAAACCATTCTGGGAGCAGTGAAAAGAGCTCATATGTATAATACATGCTCATTGTAGGCCTGTGAACTTTGCATGCTGGTTTATATTGTTTTCTGCAGCAAGTAGAACACACCACTGGCACACCAACTGCCTCCTCTAGTGTCCTAAGATTGAACTATAAAGGCCTTTTTCTACTCCCTACTAAAAGATTCCTTCCACACATTCAAATGAATGTATAAATAAATAAATAAATAAATAGAATAAATAGAATAAATCTCAATCTTACAGGAATATGCTAACCTTTGAAGGACAATTGAAGGAAATACTCCAACATTCTTTCTTAGTGAGTGCTTCTATAACTTTTCCTTAAGTGTCCTGGAATATTTACAATATTTCTCTTAATTAAAATACCCACAATATTACTCTCTTTAAAATCTCTTCTGAATGGCACCACTATGAGAAACTCTGTGGGCATTACTAAACATGTGGATATAACTTACTCAAGGCTCTGCTTTCAGCTGTGGTGGTAAGATATCTAACTGCTAGGACTATAGCTATATTTTGATACCTAAATATTAATTGTCTCTTTCTAATCAATGGATAAGAAACAGACCCTATTCAGAAGCAGTTACTTGTGTTTTGACTGCTGGTGGAATTTCCAGATATTCTATCTCTTAGATGTATAATACAGTTAATATGATATTAATGAGCAAAAGGTTTTTGTTCAGGAAACAGATTATGGTCAGCTTTGTTTCATTAAATGTTTTTAATTTTTTTTTTAAATACTAAGGCAAAAATATGGTATAGAGAAATTACCAGATTGTTACTCCTACATAATGTTATGACAATTATATGGGGGGAAATTGTCCTGGGATGTGTATTTATCTTTTATTCTCACAGTTAAATGCACTTGTTATGCTGTTACGTGCTCAGAAATCCTTTATTACGTTGCTTCACAGGATTGTGAGAGCTCAATAATTTATTCATGTTCCACAAGAAACATTTCAAGGATGTTTATCAACCGTAACTAAGAAGGATAATACATTTTTTTTTTTTTTCATGTCTACATAATCAATAAGAGAAAAGTCCAGGTCAGTGATAACAAACAGCTATCCATTAGTACTCATGCTGTACTGAGAGTTCTCTCTTATTGCAGCATTGCTGGCAAGCTAAACTTCAAGGTAGGAAGAGGGGGGGAAAAGGGGAAAAATAGCAATTCTGGTTATTCTAGTATTTTTTTTCCATGTCAGACTGTGGAAACCAGAGCTCAGCTGAAGGAATGACTATTAAATATTTGTTGTCCTTCTCCACAGAGAGCAAAAGACAGACCAGGAGAGAAAAAAAGAAAACCACAAATCATATCTCATCTTTTTTGCCCAGTCCTAACACAAATTAAAACGGTGAAGAAAAGGAAAGACTTCTAATCTCTCCTTTCAGTGATTAAGCTGCTTTCTTCACACATTGTCTTTTCTTCTTTCTTTTAGATTCCCCTCTACAATTGTTAGAAAGATGAAAACAAACCACCAATTTATGCTGGTTTAGAGCTCTCATGTGATAATTTTTACTGCCTTTACTCTGATCGGGCAGCATGCCCAAACTTACTGTATACAAACCTTGTGACTTTCTATAAATCAGAACAAGACATGGAAAATAACAAAAATTGAGGGACTCCGTTCTGGAGCACTTTTGAAGAGCTTGACTCTTTTTCTTTCCTTAGATTTGAAATGGATTTCTTAGGTGGTGGAATATTAGTGTAGCATAAAGTCTTGAAAGAGCAACACAAAAGTTTTAATTTCAGCTCTAGAAGCATCTTGGGAATAGATTTGGATAGAAAATACATCTTTAAACAATTAGCACATCAGACATATTTAAGGATTTAGTCTTCACTTTTTTTTCTTTTTTCCTTTTTTTCCTATGTTATGTAGTAGCAGCATAATTATTGTGAAGCCTTTTTCTTCTGGCTTTAGTAATACCACAGAGACTAAATATGATGAAAAATTTTGGAGGTTGATCCATCTGATATTAGAATATTTATTTTAGGTTGTGTTTATCATGGAGCAAATATGATCCCTTCAAGCACCTTGAAGGCTTTTTCCCTGTTTCTCAGACAAGAGAATTTGTTCGGTAATATATCAATTCTCATGCAAGGGTTTTGTTTCAGTGGAAGTAAAAAAAAAAAAAGAGCAAGGTGGAGAATGTTTATTGCTCCCTTTAGAACTTCATATGAGCTTTTATGACCATGACCTCCCTAGAGAAATGTATTTGCTTTTATCTTTTTTTCTATTTCTAAATGAGCTTAAAGAAATTATTCCTGAAATAGTGACTTTTTAAAATTATTGCCTTTAAACCTTTATAAAGTACAGAAGATATTTATAGAAGACTCAGTATTTTTGTGTGATTTCTAAACATAAATCTATCATTAATAATCATTTCTTATGGCCTTAACAATAAATTTTCTACCGTGTTCACTATGAGGTAATTCAGTGACCAAAGGATACTAAACAGATTCATTAGTGACCTTAAAATAGAAGCAATGGATTCCAAATCATTGAAACTTATAAAATATGTGAACTTGAAGAAAAGGCCACAGGTAAGAATAAACCACAAAGAGCATTTTATGTACCAATATCTATTTAATTAATTGCCACAGGTAATGTTATAGTAATAGCAGTTATAAATTTTTTAGCATACTGCCTTAATGGCAATGAACTTTTTCTTCTGCTCTGATTAGAGACATGCTTCTACCACAACCTGAACATTTTTTTGGCTAACAAGCTGTTGTTTTTCTCTTATGTTTAGAGGAATATCAGAGATGTAAACATTGAAGACATAACAGCTCTAAGTCCTATTTCTTCTGAAAAAAAGTATCTGCACAAGGAAATGTTGTTAGTAAATTTATTGTTATAGTCAATGAATTAATGGATTTTTTTTTTGTATTCTCAATCAGTAGATATTAGAGTACCCACTTTAGAAAGTCTACTTCTACTCCATAATTTTGTAGGTCTTTGAACTGCACCTCTCCTAATTAATTTTAAAACAATTTGAGCTGATAGCATTTGTACATATGTGGCATTAATCACTGCTTCATTGCAGCTGATTTATTGAAAGGAATATGATCATCAGTCCATTCAATTAGAAGAGTGCCAAATAAAATGCAAAATTATATGGTGTCCTGGTGAGGGCAGCAAAACATTCAACATACATGCTCCTAATAAGCCAGTTGCTGTTCTATGCCAGCTAATTCTGAGATTACAAATGAGAGGAATGTATGCTTTTTAATTTACCAGTACAAGCTGGGGAGGAGCATTTTTCCATAGTTTTTTCAATCCTAACAATAAAACTCATTATTGTATTGTTTTCTTTAAACTTACATCCCAAATTATAATGTGTATTCTGATGAAAATAGATTCAGTATTAATGTCAAAGGACAGCGGAAAAGTTGGAATAACCTGATTTTTTCCTTCCTATGACATGATATATACTATTAAAAATATTTAATATATGCTTGGTTGTCTCCTACAAAACCACATTATAATTTCTTGATTTAGAATAACTGCTAAAGTAATTCTTTGTAAATAAGTAAGTAAGTAAGTAAGGAGAAATTACTCATCTTCTCTCATTTTTAGTGATTCTTCCAGTAAACTGAAATTATGCATTTTTATTTTAGATAGAAAGAACTATGTAAAATGGAAGTCAGCTACTAGTTGACAAATATTTAGTATTATGCAAACTAATGAATAGTTACCTTTTTTTTTTTCTCTTGAAGTGGAAAGAAAAGTGAGCTATATACCCAGACTTTGCAGATATCTATTAATTATGCTCATATGTGCTAAATTTGGCTTCCTCTTTGCCTGATTTCTCTCAAAATTTTTGATTCATATGCTGAAAAAAAATGGTTTACATTATATACATTTGTTAAAAGGAAAAAAAAATGTTATGCTTCATGCTGAGCAATAAACAAAGAACATTTTTAGAGAAAACATGGGATGCAGTTATTGTTTAACATATTTGTTGGGCTCATATTTGGAATTATTTCCAGCATTCAGCCTCAAACGAACTGAAAATATGAATTGCACTTAATGTAAAAAAAAATTGTTAAACATATTTTTTAGGTTTATATTTGGAATTATTTCAAACATTCAGCCTCAAACTAACTTAGAGTATTAATTCCACTTTATATTTCAAGTCTGTCTGTAGCTCTGTTGGATGTAAGTGTTTTGATTGTTATGATGTGTGTTCTGTTTAGGAGAAAAAAATAGTTCAGATTTTTAAAACTTTTTGAAAAAAAAAAAGAAAAAAGTGTAAGCTTTGGTTTCACAAATACAAAATAGTCAGCAATTTGAAATGCTACACAGTTATTCAGTTCTTAAAATGTCACTGTGTAGAGGATTACTTGAATATCTATTGCAAGGTTACTTCTTTTTCCTCTTTTTAATACTTGTTGCTGTTTATCTAGCATGGTAAACAGGGTGAAGAGGAATGAGTGTAAAATATTTTTAGAACATATACAGGTGTAAAGTTTTAAATCTTGTTACACTTTGCAATCTTTCAAAGATATTTTTGAAGTCCTGCACAACATACTTCTTAAAGAAGGATATTTATATTATTTGAAAAATTAATATATTTGTATTATACCTGTATAAGTAAATAAGTAATATGATGTAAAAAAGATAGAGTTTTGACTCATAAGCACCAATCTGCCATCTTTCAAAGTAAGTGTCAGGTAAACTACTTCAGATTAGCTGCTTGCCATATTTTTTTTCTGATTGTTTTTCTAATCACAGAATGATTTGCCTGAAATCTTTAGCTGTGGAGATTTTAGGAAAAAGCAAAAAAAAAAAAAGAAATAGAGAGAGAGAACTTATTAAATCTAACTAACTTCTAATATTCAAAAAGCTATATTTTTTAAATTTATTTTGAAAAAATTAAGAGATTCCATGAGTACAGTTGTAAAATCCCCACACAAGAGTAGAGTTCTCCCAGGGAGTATCATTCATCCTCCTGTTAAGATTATTGCCACTGATAGTTGGACTTGCTCTTTCATAAAATGAAAAGCAAATGGGTATGTGGACTTCAGGACAGCCTGTGTGTTAGAACTTCTCTGTGGAAAAGCAGACAAAGACTTAGCAGAGGAATTTTTGACATGGTGCTTCTCTGTGTTCTTCAGTGAAGGGTTTCAGAGAGGTGAGAGTACTAAAAGGATCAAGGTGTGTTAAAAGAGGACAGAAACTTTGTTGTAGAGGCCTTATTTGCTTTTTGATTTTTTGCAGTTATAGTCTTCAGACCAAGGAGAATAATGTGAGGAAATAGAGAGAGAGAAAGGGAAATTGAAAGAAAGAGAAATTCTGCTAACGAAATCAAAGTTTCTATTTGTGAGAAATAATAAATCTCATTTCACCTTACAGTCCTTTATTTTCTTTCTTTTTCCCTATTGAGGTCAGTAGTCAAGACTTCAAGCTAGCTTTGTGGCTTTGAGAAAGACTGAATGAAAAGGATAAGGTAAAATAAAATCAGTCATTGTGGAACCTGAGGGAGAAAAGAATTTGATTATTTCTATCCAAACTAAAGGAGGGAGTCAAAAGTATAAAAAGTCATAAAAAGGCCTCTGAAATACTGAAAATAAACAAAATTCCTTCCTTCCTTCCTTCCTTCCTTCCTTCCTTCCTTCCTTCCTTC
>JAHLSL010000062.1:13610801-13630864 GCA_025920805.1 Petroica traversi | reverse complement strand
TCCTTCCTTCCTTCCTTCCTTCCTTCCTTCCTTCCTTCCTTCCTTCCCCCACTTCCGCCACTTCCGCCACTTCCGCCACTTCCGCCACTTCCACCACTTCCTTCTAAAATTCCTTCCAAAATTCCTTCCAAAATTCTTTCCTTCCAAAATTCCTTCCTTCCAAAATTCTTTCCTTCCAAAATTCCTTCCTTCCAAAATTCCTTCCTTCCAAAATTCCTTCCTTCCAAAATTCCTTCCAAAATTCCTTCCAAAATTCCTTCCAAAGATCCTTCCAAAATTTTATGCCAAAATTCCTTACAAAATTCCTTACAAAATTCCTTACAAAATTCCTTACAAAATTCCTTACAAAATTCCGGAAGTCCTTCCCTCCCTATATCATCCATCTCCTACCATTAATCATTCTGAAGGATCACAGGCAGGCCAAGCTGGGATCATGTTGATACACACATCTTCACAGATTGGTGCAAGAAATACATTTACAGCCATTTAATGCCTAGCTATCCTATTTCTTCTTCCAGAAGGCAAACTTTTTTTTCAAGACTTGTGGAACTGCCTTAGGCTGGGATTTGTGGATGTTATACACAGTGCCAGATGTCAGAGGTCCTAACCCTACTATTCATGTTGGGATTTTACTTTCTCTCTATCTTTCTTGACAAGATTAAGTTGAGCATGCTCAGCTGGAGAAAATGGAGCTAAAACCCAGAGCATTGCAATTACTGTTCTGCAGTCTGTGATGGTAACTAACCTTGCTAATGACAATGGCACATGCTCTTCTTGAGATCTACCTGGCAGGATAGCTGTCAGCCCAAGAAAATGAAAACATATGGGTGCTCTAGATAGGCAAATTATTAAAATAATTTGCACGTTTCTTTACCTCACAGTCACCAGGTATTATGATATCTATATTTAGGTTTTCATCAGCATCCTTGGGGAAGTAAATATACCTCCAACTCAGATGATTAATGTCTGCTTGTTTTCGGCCTTCCTTCTGAGTCTACTTTTTGATAAAAATTCCCCAGCTTAATTTTGATCAAATTGCATACTTTACACTTCAGTACCTTGCTAATAAGAAGAAATGTCTGTCTTTCCCCCAGCCCTCCTATATTTGCACTCATGGGTAGTGTTTTACAGATCTTTTTACTATAATTTGCACTGAAAGATAAGGGCTTTAACTTCAAACCTAAACTCGTGTTAAATCAATTCCTTGCATTTCCTTAAATTTTAAAAATTTATTTTGTTATACTTACAAAATAAAGCAAAGGTATCCACCCACTAGCAAGTAAAAAATAAACAGCAGAGAATATAGGTAAACACTGAGGGTTGATTACTACACAAAACACCTTTGCATTTAACAATACAAATACCCTGTCTGAAAATCACAAACAAGGAGTCCAAATTATTCTAGGTGAATATTCTCACAGGGTCATAAGGGAGAAGAGTGCTAGATCTTATTCCTACAGGGAACAGATATATGCATAGATGTTATGTTACCTAGCAACATAGGGCCCTATCTGTTACTTACTCCATTTCTCCCATCTTACTGCAGTCAATGGGGGAAATATGACACACTTTAGGTGTACTGAGTCCTTAATCTCTGGTTCAGCAGGTCAGGAAAGGAATGGAAAATGTGTAGTTGTATATTTGGTTCTGGATAAATATTATGAAAGGCTTGCCTCCCTGCACATGGCAAGAACCAGTCCCTATTATTAGCTAGTATTTCACATGAGTCAAAAATGTGTTAAAGTCTGTACAGATTACATGAGTAAGAAGAGAACAGAAGTCAAAACAAAAATAATTTTAAACTTTACAACCCCAGATGTTGTAATTAAAGCTAGTAATTTACAAAAGGTTCTACTGAAGTGACAGCATGTGATTATAGTGTCCTTTTTTCAGTCTTACAATACGATGAGTATTGTAGGGAATACACTTGTACAAAAAGCTATTAATGTTAGGAAACTTGTCAGAGAGTCATAACAGTCACAATTAGGAAAAAATATGCCTACATTTTTACTTTCATAGGTAGGAGTATGCTTCCATAGCTCTGACATTGCACAATTTTCTCTCTAAGCAAAAATCACTAACCTATAAGAAGAGAGTACAAAAAGGTTGCGATCCAAAACTTTTTCAAACAAAGCCTTTTATGTGAATTGAGTAGGGCATGCTCGGAGTAGAGTTTCAGAAAATTTTAATTTCTACATTCCCATGGGCCTCTATCTGTGGGTGTCTTCTGATGCAGGGGTTTTTTTTTCATGATGAAAAAGAAGGTCAATCCTTCTGTTACTTTGGGTTTCCCAAGGATATTGATGTGGTTTTGTGGACTTTCAGAGAACCTTGGAAACTCTCTAATCTTTTGCAAACTGGAAAATTCTCCACAGGCAAAAACTTCAGAGTAACTGTAGAATCTGTCATTAGTGGAAAAATTCCAATGACTTAGTGTGTGGGGTATGAGTTTAGGGCCTGATCTTCCATCTGTGTGAATCTTCTTTTTAGGACCACTTTTTTTTGTTACTACTGCTGAATAAAATAGTTTAGAGTGTGATCTGGTTGTTCCTCAGATATCAGTCTGATAGCGTACATCTCTTTTTTGGGTCCTGACTCAGACATGTTTAATCAGAAGAAGGGTTAAAATATAATGGCTACACTGGGCTGTTTAGGGTCTTTAATCCTTTCAAGGGCACTATAGTAAGTACTGGTGTATTTTATGGCATTGTGTACAAGAAATGCAGCAAATCTGATCCGAAGCTAGAAATTAATTATGTGGTTCAAGTGCCTGAGAAAACATGGGCTCACTGGACTCGAGGACTGCCTGAGGAATAAGTCACTATTCAGCCCTGAGAAAGGACAACAATAGCACCAAAATGTTTGCAGAAACTTTAACAGGACGGCAGAGCAGCTTTGTCACTTTGGGAGATGATGCTGAACACCAAGAGAAAGTGGGTTATCCTTGAAACCAGCAAAAGCATTGAACCAGACCAACAGCCAAAATTGGCTCCCTACATCATGAAAACAAAGTATATATTTAATTAAATATACACAATTCAGGTTAAAAAGCAACAATTTTGAATATTTCTTTTCCCAAATAAGACAGAATGTTTTTCTGTAGTTGCAATTTTTTGTAGGCATTTTATTTTTGTGTATGTTTCTATCTGCAATTCAAAGCAAAATAATTTTGGAATGAAAATTCAAACTTTTCATTGAGGTGTCTCACTCTGGGATTTTAAGATTTAGAAATCTGATCCTCATACACCTTTTTATTTCCTCTAAACTAAATACTGCATGAATCAAAATAATTAGTTAATAATTTCTGTTGTCAAGTTGGTGTTTTCTAATGGAAAATTCTTAGGAATTTTACTTCCCAAATGGAACTAATCATGAGACACTGAGCTTCTGGCTCTGGCACATTGTTTCCAGGGAACTTCTGGAAGCAATGATACCAGATTTCTATCACTGTTACTCTCTTGTGTGTGTGAACCCTAAGTACTCAATAAGCAATATGACAAAATGACTAATTTTCAGTATCACAGGCATTCACTGCTTTGCCTTTTAACAGTATTGCCTTCCCTACTCCTCTTCTTTCTTTCTTATTATAACATCATACCTCCCTCATCAGTGCAAAAAACAAGGAAGATAATTCTGCCAGGTACCAAATGCCTTTGATTTGTATTAAATTGAGGAGAATGAGATCACACAGCAAATCTCCTGAACAGCTGCTGAAGTGGCACTGAGGTCCTGTGTGCTTTAGAGAGTCAAGCATTGATGTAGCTGCGGTTTCACAGCTCATTTACTGACAAGCAAGTTTTCAGATCAGGAGAAACCGTGGCAATAAGATCTTGCTTTGCTATACCTCTGCAGCTCCACCAATGCCTGCAGTCAGGGCAATTTATGAGTGCAAAACCTAAGGCCAAGTGACAATGCTTTGGTTCCTCTTTCCTGCAGCAGTTATGCAGCCCCAAAGAGTGAGTACCTTGGCAGTATAAAGTTTTCCTTGGAATCTTTGACCCTTTTTTAAAAATTAGGAGCTGTGTTGTGTGTGCTTAATGTAGCATGTTTCCGGTTTTTTATCTGTTCTGAATTGCTGCTGCAAAAATGCCTTCTGTAGCACTGTCCTACTAATTGGTAGCCCAGGAGGAACTGAAAGAAGCAGCTTAGCAAAAGCAATCAAAATTCCTATAATCCAGGAAACAGAAGAGGAAAGAACCCAAAACATATACACTTTAGAACATACAGTGGCAATTAGAGAAGATGGAAATAAAAGGCAAGAATTAGGAGTGTCTATATCACTGTAGTAGGCCTAAATTTTCATCAGCTGGCCTACTATATTTTAATTTTTTTCAATTAAACACTGCGAAATTCTTATTACATTAGGATGAAAGGACCTTCAGAAGGTAATTTTTTTCTCTCAATTTGCAAGGAGACTATTACGTAGACAGAACAACTAATTAAAAATAATTGAAAATTGCATTTAATTGTCAGGAATTATGAAATTTAGAAGAAAATAAGTTCTGGTCATTCTGCAAACTGAGAAGCATAACATTGCCCTGAGTTACAGTAATGTGGTCAATTCTTAAGGTATGATGAATCGTCATTCAGTGTTTCAGATAAAGATCAGCTGGTAGGCTTTTTTAATTGCATAGTTTTACTGAGCAACATTTACCACAGTCCTGCAAATAAAATCAATATTCTTTGTGCACTTTGTTGGTAAAAGCTGGGAGTAGATGAATCTGTGTTCAGCCTCAGCTAGTGAAGATAATATTTTGTGGATATTGGCTTCTTACTACTACTGTTACCAATATTGATCTTGGCTAACCACTGCAGTACACTGAAATCAATTCAGCTACATTCCTTGGAGTCACCTAAAACTAGAGCACTCCATTGTTGAATCAAGTCCATTGGCTTGAAATAGCTCTATTTGCTCTGGAATGTTAACAAGACAAAGAGATAGCACTTGAATGCTAACAAAACACAGGGACAAATAGGGGGCATCTCCCCTTCTCATGACTCAGAAGAACACACAAAGAGAATCTGATGGGGCTTGTGCTGGAAATAAGAGGATCTGAAAGAAAGGAAATCCTCTCCTCTATGTAGTCTCCTTTACACCCTAGAGGGAATATGTGGGTCTACATATGACCTGATTTAAGTGCAGAAGTGTCATCATTAACCAGAACCAGCCCTGGCTGGTGTTAAGTTTGGTGTAACTTGGTGACAGAGATGAGCTATTTTATTTGAGGTGCCTCATACTCAAACACAGAGTATT
Organism: Petroica traversi; assembly: GCA_025920805.1. NCBI lineage: Eukaryota > Metazoa > Chordata > Aves > Passeriformes > Petroicidae > Petroica > Petroica traversi. The sequence goes on along the minus strand of JAHLSL010000062.1, from coordinate 13,625,610 downwards.
TTGTAGACAAAGACCCAAAACGTGAACATCCAGTGAGTATGTGTTGCCATGAAGTTAGAAGTCATCAAACAGGACCACCATATGTCCTATCTCTGTTCATTAGCACAATTTAAGTGGTGCTGCTGTTGGTGGGACTTAGCGGTAGTAAGACTGCTAAAGAATAAGTGAAAAATGTTTGCTTTGGACTGGTTTAGCGCTTAGATAATCCTGCATTTGATGGTCTGTACTATCATCTATACTTTGCAAGTGAATCAAGCTATGACAAGAAAGTGAGATAGCCCTAAGTCCCTCCTCATCTACCAGGAAGTAACCTTATATATTTATTTCTAGTAAAGTAATAGAGATCTGCCTCCAGTAGAATTTGATGGTGATAGAGTTGATACATCTCCTTATAGAAAATACATTGCTTTGGACTATTAGGGTTTAATCTAAGGTAGTGTTTAGGGACTTTTATTTATGCTATTTTGTTTTATTAACCTACATATATCCTATTTTTCATTATTATTAATTTGCATACATACAATGCTTGAATATACATATGAATATATAAATACTTACATAAACACAAATGTATACATAGATGTATATAGTTATATATATGCACATACAAAAGAGAATCTTGTAAGTTGTTATGTGGCCTATTAACAAATATATTTTGTTTTGTTCCTCAAATAGCCATTTCTTTTGTTCTGCTGTGCCAAGATCCTTCCTTCATTCACTAATCCACCTTTATCTGTGTCTTAAATCCAACAGGATGTAGAGAATATTGTACTGGAAATAATTTAGGCTATAGATTTAAACCACCAGGAAAAAAAAAGACACCATGATCCTCTTGGATAAAAACAGCCTTCCTGGAAAAATCCCTTTTTGTTGTTTTCTTTTTAATTGCTCTACTTGAATGACTGCTCACACACTACTTGGTGAATCAAAATTAGTTAATACATTTGCAATTGGATTTTTAATCTTTCAGAGCTCGAAACTACAACTACCTTCTTCTACAGTGCACATAAAAGATGCCAAAGCACCTCTGATTTCTTAGAGTGACTTTTACTGAACTTAAAGCAAGGCCCCTTTCTAAACAGAACCTTATTAAAACTGCCTTCTGGTATAGATCTTTGTTTTAATACCTATTCTTTCAGGCTGAATTCTTCCACTCTTTTGTTCTAGCTCAGAGAGTTTCTCTTTCGAGGGTCTTTAGGTTAGGTCATGACTATCATGGCGCATCCATCCCCTTACTTAAAGTGATTAGCTGTCTTCCAAGTAGTTTGTGTCTCCTACTCTGTCCTGGGATGTTGTCTGCCAGTAAATGGAACGGGATCCCAGCACCAAAGTTGCCCTCAGAGTAAAGATGAAGTCTACAAGATGTCACTGGGCGGCAAAAATGTTGAACAAAACTCCAAGTAATTCTAATTCTTAGCTTGACACCACTGAGATGTGGTATTCCGCCTGTTTCTTGCAAGTCATAAACCATAATTAACTTGTTTATTGATAACTGCCAAATTATTTTGATTACATCTGATGGGATAATGTTATTTAGCTTTGTTATTTACATATTTATTTTAACCAGAGACATCAAAGTTACTTCACATCTGTTATCAAACTGAGAGAATACACACTTTTATGCAGATAAACAGACAGATTCCTATCCTGCTAGCAGGTATGTTTTATTGTTACTTACATCTGTATTGTTCCCTGGCAATAGTGTTGCTATAAGTTATTTAAAAATATTTTCCTTTGATATATTTTAGTCTTTAAAAAATAATTACATTAATTTTCCTAGACAGCAAAGACAGCGGATTTACACCTCTGAAAAAAAAAAAAAGGCACATCTAGTTCTTTCTAGTATTATCCTTTTAATTGAGCTAATTCTTCACCTAAAGACACTGTTAAAGACACTGCCTAAGCTATATGTCAGTTTCTTTACATATGGATGACCAACACAATGCTTCATGTATTTAAAATCTTATTAGATTAATATTACTGTCTCAAATCACATTTTTATTTTAGTATTGTTGTTGTTTTGGCTGTCCTTCCCTCCTTCGCTCCTTTCCTCTTTCCTCCTCTGTCTTCTCTCCTCTCTGGCTTTCTCTCTCTTTCACACACCTACTCAATTTGTCTCAACAGACAGAAGGTCACAAGAAGAGGAAAAGTAACAAACAACTCTCCCACCCAGTCAAAGTCTGCACCCAGTGACTTGTTTTTTAGTTTACTTTTCATATCCACTTTTGGTTCCTTTTTAAGCTATGAATATTGTTTTAGTAATCAGTTATGCCAAATGCTCAATAAGAAAGAGAAGGAGTTATTTTGCAGTATTTTACAACTTGGATTCAACTTATTTTGGATCATAGGAGAAAGAATATGTCTAAATGATATTAGAATTATCTTAACATCTGAAAAACAAAAAAGAAAATAGTGTAGGCCAACAACAGATTTTTAAATACAGTAAAAAGTATTCAATAGGCAAATATGAAACTACCAGTTTATGAAGCAAATACATAAAGGTCAAATCCTAGTGTGCATTTCTGTTAGAAAAGTGCTGTTTTAACATTTGTTCTGACTTGGGTTTTCAAACTCCTGCCTGAACTGAAGATGGCATCACCAAGCCAAAAATGTCCTATAGGACTTTCTTCACATTTTTCAGAAATTTAAAAAAATAAAATAAATTCAAACCCCCAAGACTTCATATAGCTCTGTATTAGTTTGACTCTGTAAAGCACTGAATATATGTTTTCCCAAGAATTCTCTGGGAATTGTGAATATTTTATGTATTTTGGGATCAGCTTTCATATTAATTACTCTGCAAAACCAACCTTACCAGACCCAAAAGAAAGCTCAGACCAAACCCAGAAACAAACACCAAAAATCCAGACAAGGACTTAGATTTAAAGACTTAGAAACAGTTGCAAGAAACTACAGTGTTGTTTGGGGATTGTTTTAACCACTTACAGAACCTGCATTTGTAAAAGGATGTTTGGAATATAAAATCTGTGGTTGTGTATGTTTATAGGTGCACAATGGATAGATAAAATTACCAGGTTTAAACTTTTATCAGTAGCACATCTATACTGTTTTTTTTTCTATCAAGAGAGCTTGTTCAGAGATTTCCTAAGGCTACCTTAGTGCTTTGCAAATGAAATGAATATTATTGCCCTGAACTACATGCAAAGATCAAAATCACTTTTTAAATGTCAATGAAATGATCACTTATCTTCTCCTGATTTAATGACTAGGTCTGTGAGCATGTCTGAGTAAATTATATAAACACTTAGCTCAAGTTGTCTCTGAGTTCCAGGTAAGCTTGTATGATTGTTCTTTGGTTTCCTTCTAACACATACAAGTGTTCAAATCTTGGAGTAAGGGCATATGACAATAAAAAATTTTCATTTCAATGGTCTATTTTCTAGAAAATTCACATTAGTCTTTGAGTTAACAAGCTTGAATAGTGTGCCCATGGGAATCTCATGAGGCGAGGTGCAACGTGTTGCACCTCAGTTGGAGCAACTCCCAGTATCAACACTGGGCTGGGGATGAGCAGATGGAGAGCAGCCCTGGATGGAGAGCAGCCCTACCCAGAAGGGCTTGAGGGTGCTGGTGGGTGAGAGGCTAGACATGACCCAGCCATGAGAGCCCAGCCCAGAGAGCCAAATGTGTCCTGGGCTGCATCCAAAGCCCCATGGGCAGCAGGGCCAGGGAGGGGATTCTGGCCCTCTGCTCTGCTCTGCTGAGACCCTGTCTGCAGTGCTGCCTCAGTTCTGGGGTCCCCAACAGAAATAAAACCACCTCTCTTATGAGAAAATGTTGAATAAATTGAAGTTGTTCAGTCTGGAGAACAGAAGGTTCTGGGGTGACCTTTCAGTACATAGAAAGGGCTGACAAGAAAGCTGAAGAGGCACTTTTTGCAAGGACATTTAGTGATAAGGTATTAGAAGGGGTAATGGCTTTCAGCTGTAAGAGGCTAGATTCAGATATTAGTAGGAAATTTTTTACTGTGAGAGTGTTAAAGCACTGAAACAGGTTACCCAGAGAAACTGCTCAAGGCCAGGCTGGATGAGGCCCTTGAGCAACCCAGTCTAATGGAAGATGTCCCTCTCCATGTCATGGATGTTGCCATTAGGTGATCTTTAATGTCCCCTCCAACCCAAACTGTTCCGTGAGTCTATAATCTAACGTAGTTTTGTAGTAAACCTTTATTTTCAGTTGTTTACACCTTCATCAAACTGAAACTGTTAGTCTTTTATTTTTATCAATAAGGTGGACTGGATATTTGGAAAATAAAAGTACACTATAAAAAAACAGTCAAGAATTTTCTTCTGCTGAAGAAAAATTTGGAACTTGTCCAGGAGGCCTTCCTGAATGATGTTTTGCCTTTTAGCTTCTTTGTGAAACCTTGAGAGCTTCTAAGCCATAACAAAATCCCATTATATCTACTGAGCTAGGTGGTAATAGCTAAATTATAGTTTTGTATTACATGCAGACTGGAGAGAGAGACCATAATAAACATTGTACTGTGCCGGATAAATTGTCCATTTAACTGTATATCCTCTCCCTCACAGTGACCAATATTAATTAAGGTGTTTTTTTTGCAGCAACATGGAGGTGTTGCTTGACAGTTTAAAGGAACAATTGAAAGATTGGCCTATTTTTTGTCCCCTGTCCTTTGTGTGATTTTTAGTTTTTGCTGCTGCTGCTTAAGCAGATTACATATTGGATGTTTCCACACAAATTTACTAAAAGGTTGGCATTTTAGTGGTTTATCTATTTATTAATCATTTTTTAATTAAGAAAAAGGACACATTCATCTCTTAAGCAGTAGCAGGAATCTCCTAGCAACAGCAATGTCATTAAGATGTATTTTTTTTTAATCATTAGTTTTTTAAATATCCTTGACTCTTCAGAGTGTCTGAATTTAAATATTACCTTGTCATAAGATTGAGATCTTAAAAAAGATTAATTTCTTTGGTGTCAATAAGATTATGCTAACTTATAAAATAGATAATATTTTAAATGTTTGTAATAAACAGCATATGAAAGAAAATACTCTTAAAGGTTCACAGAAAACCATAAATTCAATGAGTTTTGTAATAATTAAGAAAATTGCTTCCCAAGCATAATTTTAATGAGTTGAGATTCAGAACAATAAAGCTACTGATACACATAATATAATCAATAAAATCCAACATTTTATGACATTTTATGACAGTCATCAACATAACATTCTTTTGTTTCACCCTTCATTTCTCTCTGATATGTTGGTAGAGCTGTAAAAGATAAAATAAGTGAACAGCCCTCTGCAAAGGTAAGAAATAACAGTGTAACAGTCCTTTTGTATATTTATCCTTTCAAAGGAAATTTTGTAGATACATCATAATGACTTGTTTATTCTACTTTAAAAAAATCCTACTTTTACATTGTTCAACTTACTACATCTCAATGATAACTTGCCATTCAACTCTTGAAATACAGTAATGAGTGAAAATACTTCAATGTTCCTTTTGTTCAAAAATAACTGAAAAAAACCTCAGGCTTTACCAAAAAAAAAAAAGAGCGTGTCTATATTTTTCAATATAATTTTTTAGAAACATCCTCTTTATGTCAGTCAATCTCTTGAATGACATTAGACACATCTAGATATGATCATCTAAAAGGAAGCTAGTTTTAGTATAAATTGATGTAAACAGTTAAGGGTCTTTGAAATAAAGTGTCACAAATAATGTTTTCCCAACACAATTCATTCTACTTGTTTTGAAAATATTTTAGTACAACCCGTATGGTTAATTTAACTCCACTGGCTGTAAAGATACCTCAGACAGAATGCTAAAAGCTAAAGTTATTGCCAGACTGCTAAAGTGTTCTGTCTTTATATATACTCCAGTATGACTTTTAAAAGCTAAGTTTAAAAACAGCAAAATATTTTATTTGAATTATTTAAGTAAGTAATTACTACAATAATACTCTGAAATCTCTCCCCACTTTTCTTCTGAAAAAAGGGGGCAGAAAATCTAGTAATTAAGAATAAAAAAAGTTTGATCCAAATTTTAATTTTTTTCATACCCTGACAATGACCTAAAAAGAAATAAATTGGTGTTCAGAGAAATTTACATCTACTCTTTAATCTCTTCAGTTTTTCAGAAATCCACCAAAAGAAGGCACTGTAACTCTGAGTCCTCAGACAAAAAGCCTTCTATTCTCATCTCTTTTCCACTTTGTTTTGCTTTTGCTTTACCTTTACTTGACCTTCCATGGGTAGAATAAAGTACACAACTTATTGAGTCAGTCCTCAATAACTTGAACTTTCATGATGAGTGTCACGGGGAAGGAAAATGAAGAATAGTGTCAGGGAGAAGGAAAGTGGGTCTTTCATCACTGACCCTGTGTAATCTCCTGTGGGTATTTCCAAATTGTGGCACTGGACTCCTTTAGCACGGTGTTCCACATCCGCAGAGAGGGCAGCAGTACTACATTTTAGTGATGCTACTCACAGCTAGATGCTAAAAAAACTTTTTTAAAAATGCATTGATTCTGTTGCTAGAGGGGATATTTGGACTGTGGGATGTTTGTGCTGCCTTCACAGAAGGGTCAGGCCTCTTAGTATCTCTTGAAATTAATATTCCTTTGTAAGGGTTTCTCAGATGTCTGGTGGCATGAACCACTCGTGTGTGCAGCAGAGCAGTTTTATGATGCCTTCTGACTTCACCAAGCGTCACTGATGTGGTCCTGTACAAATGCTGTACCCTGTGCACCAAACAAATTCTCTCTTTGAGAGCATGATCACATTCATACTACAGGACCATATAATACAGACCTAGTTGATGATTTTTTCCCCAGTAATAAATGCTGAAACTCAACAGTGCAAATAAATATTTATGTGAATGAAGGTAAAAGAGTAAAATTGAACATAATTTGAATCATGTGGTAAATTATCCTGATTTTCCTCAGCCTCTCAAACCGACAACATGCCAGAAAAGTCCTTGTATAGCCGAGTAAGCAAGGAACTTCCACTGAAAGAAGAGTACAAGCCTACTTAATAAAGAGTGGCCTAATTTTGAATACAAGTATTGCAAGCAAACATGAGGTAAGTTATTTTAAAGTAACTTCTGCAGAAGTTATGACAAATTTAAGAATTTTAAATATTCTATGTAACTCATAGACTATTTATGTTGCTTAAATAAAAACCTTGATGACAAAGCAGTGATCCATGGCACCCATAAAATTGAAAAAAATTGAAGAAAGCATATTTGCTGTTTGTTTGCCTGGAATCTGAACATAAGCATAACTATTTTTGAGATTCATAATGTCACTAATGGCATAACCATCAACAAAGTCTGCGCTTTGAGCAAAGGGGCATAAACTGTACATTTAAATGTAATTTGTAAGGGACAAAAGGAGACTCCTGTGATGTAACAATGAAAACAGGGTACAATAAAATTCATATATAAGGCATAAACTGACAAATATGAACAGTAGTTATAGAACAGGCAGGAAACATGGCTGGAAAAATTAAAAAGTTCTGCTCTTGGAAAATAAGATTATCTGTATTGGAATGGGGAGGTTGTGAGGATAAGAAAAATACCACGGACACATGAAAAAAGTAAGAAAGATGGATGACTCTTTACTTTGGTTTCCTGGGGGCTAAATCCTGGACCTCAGTATGTATTCATCCCCTTTGGGTATATGGATCATTCCTTGGCCAGCTCAGCAGCAATGCTGACTTGATCCTCTCATCAGCTCAGGAAGGACAGGACTGTCTGTGTCTTGCAATATGAATTGAATCAATAAAAATGGTCATGTTAAATAAAAAGGCTCAAGAAGTTAAAATTAGTGTCTGGAGTGAAGGCAGTAAGGGATACCTCAGATCAGCTTTGCCCATGGAGAAAAAAAAAAACACAAACACATCCAGAGATTCCCCCACGATACTCTAGTTTTACACCAGAGTAATACCTTTGAAATCATTTGGGATGCTATGATGTAAAATCCAGCAGTACAATGATTAATCGGGTCACCAGCCTCCTCTGTCTTATTTCTCTAAAATGTTACTTAATTAAAACTAAAATGTCATGTGGGATTGATCCCAAGGTATGGTTTCTAGGCATTGCATAAATAGGAAGAAGGTAGTATTCTATTGTTAATAATATTTCTTCTACTCAGTCTTCCTCCAGTCTGCTGATGCACAGCAATTCTCCTTTTAATGTGCAAACATCGCTGCATGCTGACTTAATAGATAGTTTCAGAAAAGTTTTCAGAAACTTTCTATCAGAAAATTCCAATTTAAATTAATCGAATGAAAGGAAAAATATTTTTGTCAAAATATGATTATGGAAGGCCATGAAAGATAAAAAAATTCTGCTTTCAGATACTCCATTCTGATTTTCTAGTTCAAAATGTTTTTTTGTTGGGTTTTTTTTTTTATTTTAGACAAAACACAACAGACAAAAAAACCCAAATAAGATCCCACCAGAACAAAGCTTCTCATATTTAATCAACCCAAACAGTTCGTTTCAGGTTTCTGCTTTGAACCACACTGAAAAGTATTAATTTGGTTAGCATCTTTACCCAGGTTGGTTAATTTAATTTTGTTTTACCGTAGTATAAGGGAACTTATATTTCCTGAAAACCAAAACACTTCTTCAGAGTTCCCTGGATATACAGTGTTTTAAATCTTTTTTCCAAGATTTTTTTTAAATGAGAGGGAGTTTGTACTTCACATGCTTTAGCATTTGGCTCTGAAATCCCTATTTTTGAAGCATGAAGTCTAAGTCAGGAAAAGTCTGAGGAATTAAAACATTTCGTTTCCCAAGTTAAAATAATTGCATTGCAGGGAATTAAGATGTGAACAAATAAGAAAACCAATGTTTGATATTACTGTCACACCACATAACTACATTAGGCCTCCAGAAAGAAAATGACTGGCATATGAAACCTTTGATGCATAAAATCAAGCTTGAGAAGGAGAAGGAGACTGGAAGCCTTTAGTTTAGTTTAGTTTTGTTTTGTTTTGTTTTTTGGGGTTTTTTTTGTTAGTCGTTTTATTTTTTTTTTTGGAGGGGGGATTGTTTTGGTTTTTTTTTGGAACAGGCTTTTTCTATAAATTAGTAGCTCTGCATCTCTGAAATACCGAGGTAGAGGGCAAGGCTGAGCCTTCTGAGACTTAGGTCTATTTCTAGTGCTATCAACAGCTTGACATGTGACCTTCCCAAGGTCAGTGCTTCTGTTTTCCAATCTGTTGAGCAAATAAAATTATATTGTATTCTGCTGTAAAAGCCTCTGAGATGGGTTGACAAAAAGAGAAAAAACTGGGTATTACTCTTACATAAGATTTGACTTTTCCCAGCTGTATTTGAGCGTGACGATAATTACTTCAGTCACCATATTTGTTCATGACAGATTTCAAAGCACCTTTGGACTCCCACTTATACTTTTCACTTCCTCAAATTAGGAAACTGAGGCCTGGGAAAGAGAAATTAGTTGCCCAGACTCACGTCAACAAACTATTGGTGGAGGCAGGTCTTTGCCTCGGTTCTGCTTTGTGAGAAGCATTTTCCTCTTCATAATTAAAAAATGGAAATATGTCGTACTTAGAGAGAGCAGAGACATAAACTCTTACATCCTTTTGTCCATTTATATAATCCTTACATTACTCTGAGACTGTGCTATGAAAATGGATAAGAAAATAATTAATTATTGAAATCACATTATAAATCTATTATTCAAACTGCTGTGATTCAGTGGGATTACTTGTATAAGCAATAGATTGAAAGTCTGGATGATTTTTTTCCTGCAGGATTTTGTTTTTGGTTAAGAAAGATACTTTCTAATGCCTTGTATGTATCTAAATGACAGATTTTTTTGTCTCATGTCTCATCATTTTTATAAAATGATGAAAGTAATTTTTAACTAACACTGTATGAATGAGTGTTACTAAACTACGTCAGTCATTTGAATATGCTGCAAGTAACCAGCTGTTTCAACCTTTTGCTTGTGTTCAGTCAGACATGGGACATGCTTAGGAAAAGAATGAAACAAGCAAGCAATCTAAACCACAAAAAGGTCATATTAGCAAAAGTGCAGCACTATATTGTGTATTGATCAGCTACATGGGAGTCATGTCTTGCAGAATGTTGAGAATTGTTGTAACAAGGTACTTAAAATGATAATGCTGGAATCTTTAAAAAAAAAAAAAAAGCTGAGATTAGCCTATGGTGCAAATGTTATCACTTCTTATTAAAGTCTGTAATGTTATAGTACTACATTTCCTGTTATAGCTGATTAAAAGAACAAATATTTCTCACAGCTCCAGTTAATTTCATTGTAATGTTTTTCTCCAGCCTAAATGTATGTCTTTTATGGCAAAGAAAAAAAAGAATTCTGTGTACTTCAGTGCTGCAGTGCCAAATGCTGCAATGCCAAACTTAGGAAGCCAAAGCCTGGAGTGAAATCCCAGTACCCAAGTCAGGCAACCAACCATTTCACGTATTGCTCTGGGAAAGTCAGAAACTAGGCCTTCACGTCAGGACTGAGAGCATGGAAGATGCAGCTGGGAGGACATTTCAAGTGAAATGCTGCAGTGAAATCTCAGTTCACATTCCGGGGTCAGGGCTGCAGCAAAACCATCTCTCTCCGTCTGGGCTCCTCAACTTGAAATTCTCCACTGAAAACAGACAACCCACTTCTTTTGTGTCAAGGTTTTAAAGTAAGTGTGTGTGTAAGTCTGTGTGTGTGTGTATGTGTGAGAGTGAGTTTTGAGATGGGAGGAATAAAAGGAGGTGGGTGACTCAGCTCAGCTCCCTATCTCTCTCCTTCTAACCAGCAGTACAGTGGGAAGATTATACTTTCCCAGAGAAGACACAGGGTCAAATCACTACTAAGTTGGAAGGGAATTAATTCTGTCCCTATAGTAACCCTCCCATTAGAAAAAAATGCTCCAGGGGACTCTAGGCTGCAAGAAAATAAAGAGAAAAAGAAAAAGAAAAATTTAAGAAGCAGAGAAAGAAAGATAAAACATAAATTTCTGTCTGACTTGACTCCTTTACCAAACACCTGTTCTGGATATTCTCACCAATAAGTACAGTAGCTGTGGGGCTTGGTCCTGTCCTAACTGCTCAGGCACTTCAGTGACTTTAATGCAAGCAATCATAGTAGAAACTGGGTCAGAAACTCAGATCAATATATATAGTTTAAATAAGAAATTCTGGTCAGGACCTTGGCCTGGCCTACTCACTAAATACACTTCTTTCTTCTGCTTCATCAGGATTTCAAAGTGAAATGACTACATGGGTTTTTATGGCAGGCTACACACAAAATGAATGCAAAATCTGTCCATCTCTCTGACTCCTATTCCCATTTCTGATACCTGGTGTTCTAACCTTTTAAGATTAACCCTGTGACCTATTCAGCCACTGTTTCTAACACAAAATTACCTCAAGGTCTGATGACAATGAATACTGGAGAAGAATGTTGATGGGTTTTACTACCAGCTCCATAATCTAAACATCTGATATGTGAAGTTTATTAGGTCAAGCTCAGTCCCACATGGAAGCACAATGCCAGCAAATTCTCTCAGGGCTGTGCACACCCTGGAAAGTGCTGTAACTCATGCTCCCCTACTGCCTTTCCATGGTTCAAGTGATCTCAAAATTATTTTTCTGGTAAAGTAGAACAGCTGCAGCAAGAGGGTTGGTAGCCCTGTGGTTGAGGGTATGAGCCAAGAAAGAAGAACATGTAGGCTGGCTCTTACACTGCAAAAGATAGAGAATTTTTTATTTTCTCATCATGAGCCAGTCTCCTACTCACTAGATAGAAGGAAGCAAACCACTTCTCTAAGTTTCTTTTCTTTCTTTTTTTTTTTTTTTAGTCATCATCATCCACCACTGCATCATTTTGCAAAGCTCCGTCTGGTGAACATATCACAGGGAGGCTTGGAACATGCTCACATGCCATTACCCTTAGCAAAATGAGAAATGAAGAAGAAAATTATCTAGTTTTGGAAACCTTGTTAGGTCTAATTGTCATTTAGATAGAAATCCAGTAGCTATGTGTGAAAACTGGCCTGTGAAATATCCTGAGATAGAAAATTCTGTGAGGAGATACTGATATTAGCTTAAACCTTTAGTTAGAATTTGTTTATCTGAACTAAATTGCTAAAGCCATTGTATACACTGAGAAGCATAGTTTCTGCAGGAGTTGAGGCAAATGGAAGCATCTATGTTAACTACCAGCCTGTGTTAAATTCCATAGTCAAAGCCTGAAAATAGCCATGATTTCAAAATAAATAATTATTCTATAACTCTTTCATTTGCTGGTCTATAATGATTTGTAATGCACACAAACAGATGTTATATACATATATACATACGTATGTGTGTGTGTGTGTGTGTATCCACACACATCATGTCAACAGTGTAGGACATCTTCATACCTCCATAGAAATAATGAAGCCAATTTTACAGTACATAGCACAAACACTGAAACCAGGATATCTGCAGTAATTATTGCTTTCTTCTCTAGAACCTTTGCAGATGGTCCGAGTTCTGCTCTGCAAGTTCTACAATGTTAGATGAAGTAACTAGCTTTTTAACATGTTCCAAAGTAGCACAAATATACCCTTACCCAGTGTTACTTACATAGCCATAGCAACAGGGAGATGGTAGATTGCTAATTGTGAAAACGGAGAAGTATCCCACTACCTTTTCCTATTTCAAATAATTTTCCATTTTCTGAGTAAAGCCATTTCAATTCAAAATGGCTTCATTTGGCTTGCATGTGTTTTATGACGGACTTTGTACCCAGAGGAAAGGTGTAAGAAGAAAGTTCATTATTTTAGGCTGCTAGAATTTGTAGACGGAAACATGAGGTAAAAGATAACAGATAAGTCAAGGACAATATACTTGTATGCTCTTTCCCTTATCTGATCTTCTGGATAATTTAGTGGGGATTATGTGAGCTCTGTTTATACAACCTGCGTATGGATTGTAAACTGGGATGCATATGCTGAATTTTAAAGACACAGATTAGCTGGAACTTCAATGCTGTATGTCCTCTCACTTCACCACACTCTCTAAGTAACAGAGTAAAGCGTCTCAGCTCCCAATCAACCTGACACAGGAATAAGTATTTCTTTAAAACTCTTAAAGGCAGGCCTCTTATCCTAAGACACAGGTTTCCAAATCCAATTCAACAAGATGAGAAAACCCACAAATTTAGGATTATGGCACTGAATTATGAAAGATTAAGTTTCTGGATCATTCTGTGTGGTTTGATTCATAGAATAAAAAACTTCAGATACTAAATCTAAAATGGTGGTGTGCTTTTTCTTGCTCTCTGAATTGTCTCCTAGATGTTAACTTCTGCATAGCAGATGCTCTCTCAATACATATATTTTAAATAAAAGACATCAATCTCCAAAGTATTCAGTTGAAAATACCATTACTTCCTTAGATAAATAGTCCTTTGGAAGTTATATGGTGTTCATAAACTCTCTTATTTCATCTGACTTTTTTTTTTTTACTTTTTGGGTTTTTACCACTTTGAATTTCCAGGTCCCCAGATGGCTTCCACCAGTTCCCACCTCTCAGCAGATCCTTTGTAAGAAGCAGACAATCTAACCTTCACGCTTTGACAACAGGTCATTGTCTCCTTCCATTTATTCAATTCATATTTATTTATTTAATATCTTGTTAATGTTCAGGTCCTCTGGTTGCATTTTGATTGTTTTTACGGTGCCTGAGCAATTTTAATAACATGGAGGTAAAGATGCTTGGAAGCTTTATTCTAAGGCAGGAGGAGAACAAGCCTTCCTGCCCCACATCCCAGGGAGTCTTTGCCAGCTCCAGATTTTCAGTCTTTCCTCTGTAAAGACTTTGTTCACAGTGATCTTGTCACTGCTGCTGGCACCCAGAAATGTGCCCTTGACCCTACCCTGACCCTGACTGTCCTGCTTCCCTCCATGAATTGTCCTAGGGTTTCCTTGCCTCCAGTTCCCCTTGCACTTTGAGGCTGTAATTTTTGATCTACAGTCTTGGATTTCAAGACAAAAATGGTTTCCAGACAGCCTTGCATCCCCACTCTTCCACCCTAATATCATGGAGAGACAAAGTCAAAGAAACCATCAAGAGAAATGAATTAATGTGCCCTAAAGTGGCTCCAAGTTTCCTTTCCTCTTTTTCTTTTCCTAGTGAAACCACCGATATATTTCTTGTGGTGCTTTCTGTCTCAGTGGCATTTTATCTCTTCCAGCCCAATTTGTAACGTATTGGATAAGCTTTTTCAGGGTCAAGATTTCTCTCTTTCTGTCTGTTCGGTTTCCTATTCCTGTTCCATTTCCTACCCTATTTCCCCCTCCCTCCCTAGTCCCTGCCCATCAGAACAAACAAAAAAAACCCAAATATTCATCCTGGGGACTTGAAATGGCCACGGTAACTGTTGTAGCTTGTTTGTGGTCTAATTACATTAATTTGATAAGATCATCATCGGCAGGATGTCTAATTTATTTGCAAGCGGTAGCCAGGGAGAAGCTTTGTCCAAATTAACATGCCGCCGGGACCAGGGGGTGCAGTCTCCATATGGCTCTCTGGATTTTCCTATAAATAACCCTCCTCCAGCCCACTCCCGCGGTTACATCCCCCCCCTACCAGTATGCCGCAAAGTTCACCAGCGGCGCCGGACTCGAGAGGCACAGCCCCGGGCTGCAGGAGGCACCAGGAGGCTGGGCTGCCTCTCCCGCCTTCGCACCTCCTCCCCCTCCTCCTCCTCCTCCTCCTCCTCCTCCACCTCCTCCTCTTCCTCCTCCTCCCGTCCTTCTCCCCCTCCTCCTCCT
>JAHLSL010000062.1:13442861-13605801 GCA_025920805.1 Petroica traversi | reverse complement strand
CGCGCATCCCCCGCCCTTGCGCGGCCGGGGCAGCGACAGCCAGACGAGGAACCACTTCCTTCGGCCAAGGCAGGGCGAAGCACGGCTCCTGGTTTTGTTGGGCTTTTGTTCTATTGTGTTGGGGTTTGATTTGCTTTTTTGCCCTCTTCCCTTGCGGACCGACCCCTTTCCAAGAGGCCGGGAAAAGGAGGGGGGCAGAGGACTGGTGTTGGCCTCCTCCTGACGGCAAAGCAGGAGTGGAAAGTTGCACGAAGGCATGAATGTAATGTAAATAAATGACTCCGACTCCGAAACAGACAAATGGACGAAAAAAAAAAAAAAAAAAGTGCTGCATGGCTCGCATGGATACAACGCACCCCAGGGACGCTCCAGCCCCCGACTGGAAGCAGCGTCTAGTTCACACCATCATCCCTCTTACCTGATAAGTCCCTTCGTATCAAACCTTCTATATACAAAATACAGTATAATAATAAAAAGTGCCATTTCGCCAGTTTTTTTGTGTGATCAATAGGCAGTAGAGATCGTACTTTTACCGTGGAAAAAAATTGTAAAGATTTTATTTAAGACATAGTTGCATGAATATTCTCATTGGATTTTTTTTTTTTTAGTTTTTATTTTTATGTCTAGGTGGGAATTACTTTGCTGGGAGAGATTTGCTTTGTTGATGATGGGTTGTGTTTCTTTTTTGGGGGGAGGTGGGGAGGGTAGGCTTTGGTTTTGTTTTCTCTCTTTTCTTTTTCAATATACATATTCAGTATTGCCTTTCCATCTGAATGTAAAAATTAGTACCCTTGATTTCTATTATGGTAACAGTGTAAACATACAAAAAAAAAAAAATCCAAGGCAGTTAAGCATGACCAATTAATGTCACTCTAGCACTTAGGCTGCAAAGTTTAATGGTAGAAAATTCTGTGCTGTTGTAAATCTTACTATAACTTGAGGAAAAGAGAACTGAGGAAGCAAGTGAAACTTACTAATTCTATTCGAGGATTTTATAATGGCATATTTTTTCAGTATTAAAGTGAAAATGTTTTCAACTCCGGGTCCTTACCATTTTTCCAGCATCCAATTCTTGCAAATGGGTTACTTGGGTTTAGGGGACAGAGCCTCCTTTCAGTGCGCTGTGTGTGTTTCTCTCCCTCCCTCTCTCCCTTTCTCTCCCTCCCTTCCTCTTTCTCATTCATTCACAGGCAGAGGCACAAACACCCTTCCTTTCCCCCTTTCCCAATGTAAATAACACAGAGAAGTTTCCTGCCTGCCTCCTCCCCTTTCCCTCCCTCCCTCTCCTCTCTCTTTTTTTTTTTTTTTTTTTAATAAAGAGGCGGTGAATCCCTTTATTAATACTGTGAATCTCTCGCTGCTGCCGCTGCTGTCACCGCCTCTGCTGCACACACTGCAGATATATTAGGGATGTCAGTGGGAATTTGCTTTAAGTGCCTCTGCCCAACTTGGTCTCATTAAGCTGGAGCTGAATTTCCGCGGCAGAATTCCCGCCCGGGAGCAGCTTGCCCGGTGGGGCAGCTGCGGGCGGCTGGGCTCCAGCCGCTGCCGCCAGTGGGAAAAAGGAATTAGAGCGCAGGGATTTTTCTGTTCCTGCTCTGGGTACCTCCACCCTTTGATATTAAAAGCTGGAAAAAACACGGCATAGTGCTGCAGTTGGACTTCAGGCAGCTCGCCTTTGATCCCGTTCCTGTACGGGAAAGTGCCCCTAAACTCAGTCAAACCTGTAAAGGCGAAAGTCTCTGCAAATCACTTGGAACTCACAGCTCAAGTCCCAGTGGAGATATGGAGAATTTCAGTCACGTTGCTCCTGGCTTTCTCCAGGCAGAGAATCCTTTTAAAGAGTAAAACACCGCAAGGGACTTGCTAAGCTTCAAATACTGATCTGGTTTGCTTTATAGAAAATGCCCACCTTTGGGATCTGCGAGGAGAAAACAGACATACATACACATTGCAATAGGAATGCTCTTGAAAATGAGGCAGAAGTCTGATCCCAGGTCTTCATGAAGAATTAAACATGGGGAATACATCATTCCTCCAGAATCCTTTATGACTATGGAAAAATCTGCAGTCTCCTAGAAAATATCTTGAAGTTTGGTTGTACAGCTCTGAAAATGGCATGGCCTGCTTAATGATACAAATCATTCCTATTTCAAGGTCTCTTCTTTATTCCACCTTGCTGCTTCGTTAGACAGATTGTTCTGCCAGGACACTGTGTGAGATGAAATGATGGCAGTAGAGGCACTAGTTTGCCATTGTGCAATCTACTATTGAATAGTTTGAGAAGAAAAAGCAAATGCACTTACATGTGAGCCAGTATTTCTGTCCTTAAGTGGCCATAAAATTTAGCTTAGAAATAGTCAAAATAACCTGTTTGTGTATAAGCTAGTGCACCCTTAGAAGACTACCTAAGTCTAGCTGCCTTCTTCATGGTATTGTAGTAAAAAATTGGGTAGCTGAGAAAATTAAGAATACATCCCATGCCAAAAAGAATAATAATTACTTTAGAAGCACTGTATCGGAAGTTAAGATATATCATGTAATAAATTAAAATGTCAAATCACTGACTGAGATCAGACATACATGTATTTCAGAGAATATAATTCTAAATATGTAATTTTAATTTGTCATCATTGAACAGTAGCATAAAGTTGCAAATTTCCTCATTTAGCTTCCTAAAAGTACTAGTTCATTGGCATACCTAAATAGAAATGCCAATTCAGTAGAAAGGGTGAAGACATATATTTATCACCTTGTTTCTAGGTTGTGGGGAAATTTCCTACGTCATTTTCTGATTTTAACATTCACAGTATTCCTTCTTCTGTCTTGCAGACATTTGCCCTTAAGACAAATAGCTCACCCAACTCTCTGAGATGATGTAATAACTACCAGGCCTTGAATTACAATGCTTATCTTATTTACATGCTTAGCACTTCCATAATTTTTTTAATCAAAACAAAACTCTCAACAAAAAAGAAATATAAGAGAAAGAAAAGGGATTATTGAGGAGGTTTTGAAGAACAATGAAATGCAAATATATTAAATATGTTCAATTGTACTGCAGTAACAACAAGAACCAAAAAGTAAATATTATATTTGTAGATAAAGACTGTCATGATAATATTTCTAACATTGAAAGCCTACAAAACATCCATACTTTGTCAAAATATGCATTTTTTTCTTGCTAACTTAAGAATCTCTTAACTTCAAGCATAATATATACCACATTAAGTTACTTATTTCTTAATCATCACAACAAAGACATTTCTGTTCTTTCAGAAAAGGCAGAAAAGGAAGAGACGTACTATTTAGTTAGTTAAAAAAAAAAGGTTTATTATGTTTTTTTTATTTCTGCAAACACTTTAACCAAGAATAGCCTAGAATTTAAACTGTTGCTATAGAAATCTATGTCTTTATCATGGTAGCCTCCTGAAAACCATTGCAGAAGACTGAATGGAACTCTATAAGCAACCTGAAAAAAAATTTTAAATTCATATCCATAGGTGATATGTGTCATTTTGAGAAAAAGTGTGCTGTTGGAACTGCATACAAATGTGTTATGTTGCTTTACTAAATGTATTGACTGTGTCAGGTTATTTTACAACTTCAGTGCAGTTGCATTGAAAATACAGTTTCAGATCTGCTTGCAAACTAAGTGATGTAATCTTTGAGGGGGTTTTTTGTTCAGTTTGAGTTGGAGTTTTTTTCTTAGTGTTTTTTTATTTAGACTCTTTTTTTAACAAGAGTGGGGGCAGACATTATCTGATGTAGAAGAAAAGGCTTTGTGTATTAGTCTTTACTCAGGTAGAAAAGCCATGAACTATGCAAGGTGAACATTTCACACTTTTTTAAGCTGGTGACAAAACCCGCCAGGATGAAAACTAGGTCAAAAAGAGGCTGAAAAATGCTCATACTTCCCAACAGAATAATTTTTACCTTCCATTATCCATTTTAGGTCTCACAAAGATGAAAGTTTCCCAAAGACAGGTAGCTCTTAGTAAAGTGTCAAACTCTTTCCATTTCTGTTTTGGTTAGTGGTTTCTTAAGTTGCAAAAGACAGCAGGAATTTTTTTTGAGTTTAAATGAAAGACCTTTAAATTGCTCTTTTTATTTTCTGTGTAACCTTCTCCAAGATAAGGATACATCTGGGGGTTTTCTTGAAAAATGGTGCACAAGATAAATTTAAATCTTTAACAGCTTTGTTTGTTCTTACATTTGGAGTTAGAATTTGCATGGCAGTTGTTTTTTTTTCTATACCAAACTCTGTGATTTTTTGTTCTATTTGAATCAGTCAGAGAGATTTTGTCTACATTTTTATTGTCCTGTCATCCTAGGAGAACATGTAATCAAAAATGGGCCCTCTTAGATGTTAAAGGCTCTCATTAGGTAGATCCTTCTGTATTTAGTAAAGTTCCCATTGACATATACAAATAAGATGGGAAGTAGGACAATTTCTATGGCTGAATATTATTCAATGTGTTCGTGCAGTAAAAATTTGTAGGATTTTTTGTGATTTATGGAATAGAAATTTCCAGGCATTGGACAAGACTTCTGAGTATTTGACGACTGCACAAATGCCTTTTCTGGTATTTGGGAAGAAGTCAGAGAGTGAGGAATTAATAGGTTGCGTTGGTAAGCTGTGGTTGTCCTAACGACATGCAGATATTTCTGTTATGGCTTTAAAATTATTATTCTCTTTAGACTGTATTAGAAGTACAGACATGACCAATCAAAATCATAAGAATAATTTTATTTTAGTCACTTTTTCCCAGAGGAATATTAGCATTTGAAAAAAATGTGGACTAAAAATATTGCAAATGTTGTATGATATTAAACTATATTATGATTATGTTTAGCAATGGTACTTTAATGGGTTAACTTGTAAAAAAATATTATATTTAACATAATATCTGTGAGTTTCAGAAACCTTTATAATTTTATTTTCTCGGGTTAAGAAATATAAATGAGATCCATCAGTATTACTTCCTCAAGTTTAATTAGCAGGTCAATGGATATATCGTGGTGCCGAATGGTTCCATTTACTAGCTAAAGTTTCTTATCAATTTCTGTGTATACTTCCTATGTACATTCTCCAGCCACGTGAGAGAGGAACAAAGGCAGCAAAAAGTCCCCTGGAAGGAAGGCAAGAGTAGTCTCTTGCATCATAAACTTGAAGACTAAGATGGAAAATTCATGGCAAAGAGTGGACAGAAAAAGCCCACTGTAGAACACACTCAGTTGACTCTAGGTGAACAACTGCTTTAACTACCATTATTTTACTGGTATGAGTGGCACAAAGTGCCCTTGGCAGAAAGCATTGACTCCACAGAAACATTTGTACCATCAGAATTCCTTAGTATTTCTCCCTTTCTATTAGATAGTCAGATTGTCCCCTCAGCTACTTTCCAGCTAAGCCACTGGAACAAATTCTCTTAGCTGTTAATGACTCTTGATGATGTCATGACCATTCAGACAGACCCCTCAAGCTTCGACCTCAAAGCATGTCTAACCATGGCTTGTCATGTTTGGTTTGTGCTACTTTATTTCATTTCTGAACCAATTGCATCTCTTGCAAGTGGGAATTTTAACAAACAGGACACACTAAAATGTGACTTGAGGAAAACAAAAGAATGTGAAGATTATGGTTCATTTTACTTTAAAGGAGGATTCAAATAGTAAAGATGGGCTGGTATAATGTGGAATGTCTAGGAAGAAATTAAGAAGCAATATAGTCTGGTGGATAATATTGGGGAATGTGACTCATTTTCTGGATTACTATCTGACCTGGAATTAGGTGGTATCTTTCTCACCTAGTTTGATGGGCTTGAATGAGCTGCCCCAACAGTCAGTAGTGCCCTAAGAGGTGTCTTGGAGTACCTGAGATGTGTGCATGAAACTGATAGACACAAAATGAGAACTATGGCACACTTGAATATTTCTGGAATGGCACCTACACTCTAGGATATATTAGGGCATTTAAAATAAGAGTAGACACCCATGTGGGAACAACTGAATTGATCTACCCTGAGAGCCTGGTGGGTTTCTTCACTTGATGCACATAAGTAATTTGAAATATCTTGATTCAAATAAGGAATTTGAAACATCTTGGTGTCTGAGGTGTAGACAAAAAAGACTCAAGACTTGTAGGACAGATCAGCTGGGGCCAAAGCAAGGTGCTTTAAGACACCACAGAAAGCACTGCATCTCTTTGGACAAGCAGAGGAGTTGAATCCTAAATGTAGCTCAGTTGCATACACTAGTGCTGCAGATAATTAAATGCATTTAAGAATTAAACCAAACCCTTGAAATGACATTAAATAAACTCTATCAGAGATGGTTTGCATGACAATTTTTAAAGGATGACTGTTATTTTATAAGTTATTGGTAGAGGCCACATACATATCACACACTCTTTCCATCTGTTTTTATAACCCAGATTTTATTTTTGGCTTTCCAATTTTTCCCTTTGACTTCAGGGTTGTGTCCTAATGGTTGTTTTTGGATGGGACTCCTATGATTGCCAGTGTCATTTGAAATTGCTGTAGTACATAATAACTATAATAGTAACTTCATAAAGTAATATGGAGCTCAGAAAGCAAAAATGTAACAACAACAGCAACAAAATCCTGACAGTTATTGCTGATATCATAATAATAAATAACAGGTTCTTGGGTCAAGCTTGAAATATAAATGAGGAATACAATACTCTAAGGTTGTAGTCATTATTGAAGTCATTAAGCTCATCATAATGAAAGATAAATGTTACAAATGGGTGAGAAATTGCAGTGGAAAGTGTTTCAGAGAAAAGAAAGTCTGGTTTATGAAAATAGAGTGCAAAACTGTTTAGTGGTTTGTCACAGCAGGTTTGAAAAGGAAAAAATATAATTTAATTATGGACACACTGTAACAACTTATTCACATGAGAGATCTTTAAGAGAAGACAGATGGTAGGAAAGATTTAAATGCAGGATGTAGAATCTGTAGCTAGACTCTAGAGACTTCCACTCAATTGCCCAGGATAAATATGGCACAACAAAGTTGGTAGTATTGTGTACTGGACACTTTAGAAGCAATATGGACTTCTAGATAGAAGTTCCAGAACCCATCTTGGGCACAAATGGGGAGAATGAAAGTACTAAACAGTATGGGATATTTCCACACTGTTGCGGTTTGGGAAGCAAATGTTTTAAAAGGAGGTAATTTGTTTATAAAGGTTATTTTTCGAGGTGTCTTTATTGTAGAATTGTCTCTATCTTAGTTAGCTTGCTTAGGAAATATTGACAAACAGGGTGGTAAAGATCATGGTAGCTGAAAAAAGTGTGCGCATGAAATTATCATCCTCTCCTGGAAGCATTCCTCAAAAAGCTAGGTCAATAGATACCTCTAAACCACCAAAATAGAAAAAAAATCTAAATTTTGGAGTACATTTTCACTGTTGCAATAACCTTAGATCCCTACCAATGATATTTTGCGTGGCAGGAAATAATAATATTAATACCAATAAAAATTATGAAGGTGTCTTTTACATTTAAGGTTTTTTTTTGTCCTTTTTTTTGTGCTTTAATTTAGATATACATTTTTTTTAATGTAAGAACATGATGCAGAAACAAAACATGACAGTGTAAGAATGAACAAAAGGAATGCACTAAACACATTCTTAGGCCCTGCAGATTTGCTGAAATTATTCAGAAAGAAGAACCGCTGGTCTGAGCAAGAGAGCGAAAGATGTTATTGACATTGGCTAAGAGCACTCATGGGAAAAAGAAGCTGCACATTTTTGAAAGGTCTCTCTATGACTAGGCTGTTATTAATGAAAGATGATCTTAACTAGCTAAAAGTTTAGTATAAGACAATGCTCCTCTGCAACTACATGGGTTAGAATGTATATTTAGAAAAATAATTAGGCTGTTGATTTGGCAGTAAGGCAATATTGAAATTAAGCTGAGAAGGAAGTGGTTCTTATTGCAAATCCATGAATTGCTGTCTGCCCAAATTTATTAGTTCAACTGCAGACATGTATATTAAATTAAGCCAATTTGTCCTTTGAACAAATTCATAGCATTCATAAGTTTCAATCTGAATATTAAATTCAAGGATTCTTACTATACCTGAGCATGTCAATTATGTTACGTGGATGAATTAAGAATGCAACAAAAGTGAAGAAAAAAAAATTAATTAGATTCAGAAATAGGTTACACATTTTAAAACATCAGTTCTGGTCAGAAGTGTTACATCATTAGCAGAGTTCTGGTCAGATAATGCAATACAGTTGATTTACATGGATCTTATTTCTATAGATGGTTTTGTGAAAGCAATAAATGTATTTCTTCTCATTATGAAGCAAAAAAAACAGGGCAAAGACATTTAATAAAGAATGCTAACTTTAAGAAGGGTTGATACTGCTAGCATGAATGGAACTATAATCACATCTAATATGATACAGGAAGTAAATGGAAATTATCCAAATATATGTTTCATTAGAACATATATTTTTGTAGATAAAATCCCATTCATTGTAAGTTTCTGTAGTTTTCTGGAAATTAATTCTGTTTTTCCAAATGTAAGGGTTTACTAAAAAAGGAAAAATTGCACTTGTAGAGAGAAAAAAGGCAGTTGCAAATCCATCTTCTGTCTGGATTTATGAGGAATCAATGCAGAATCAAATTTTCAAACAGTAGTGGAAAAAGAAGAAAACGTAGAAAACATAATTGTGTTACATAAGTCCCTTTTGTATTAGACTGAGTGCCCCATAACTATTTGACTGGAACAGAACCCTTTGTTATGCTAAACTAGCAAAACCAGAATGTGAGTAAACTCAAACACTGGAGCTATAATTCATAAGAGATAATCCATAATGGAGAATTCTTACTGAATAACTGTTCTGTCATATCTTAGCTCTTTTCCATAGTTCTCAACTAGCTCTGTCCAAGCCAAAATTGCTACAGAAGGGACAAGCCCTTGGCAATGTGAACATGAGCCAATTTGTACTTGGAGATTGAGCCTATGATTTAATTGTTTCTTGCTCATTTAGAAGTGTGAATATCCACAGTGTATCTCCTGTGGTCTCAGCATTTGGGCCAGAGATTCATAGATGGGCTTAAAAATTGTGGGTTTAATTGTTGTTTTTATTGTTGTTTTTCCTTCTGCTTTCTTCAGTTTATTACACAACTCCTTCTTGGAAATCCCATTGGATTTCTAGAACAACTTTCAGTAGGTTGTTCTGCCTTTTGCTTTTACTGTCATTGGACAAGCAGACTAAAATATAGCAATGAGAAATTGTATTTAGTTTAATAAATTTAAAAAATTTCCCCTCTTTTTTTCTTTTTCTTTTTTTCTTTTCTCATGTGTATTAATAGTCTATGTTAAACTACTAGAATGGTTTGTTACCTTAATTTAAATTGCTGTAGTTATCACTAATAGCTTTCATGTATAATTCTGTCCTCTTTGAACTCAAGGCAGATATTTGGGTCTGGATTCTATAACAGGTTTCAATCTAATTTAAGAAGTGTATGTTTAGGTGGCATTTAAGTCACCCTGGCATACCTGAGATATCTGCCCAGGGTTAATACATTTTCAATTCTGACCTGGCAGCTGGAATTCAGGCAAGATAATTTAGCATACCTTAAGAGTTATAGATGATTATGTTAAAGCCTTTTAAGTGTTCCCTAGCTGAAACATAAGAGCTGTATTGTGAGCACATGAATTTGCACATCTCAGTCTGTAACTGAATTGCAGCTTCTAAGGTTGGGTGAGCTAAATCACAGCTAAGCTCTTTGACTTTTATATTGCTAGAGATAAGTGTGATGAATCTCACACTTGTGAATAACATCCTCAGGATGGAACTTTCAATTAAAAATAAGAACACACACATAAAAGAAAACAGCTAAAGAGTGTCCTTCAAATATTTTTTTCCATGGTCAAATCACATTTTATTAAAAGAAAAAGAAAATATTACAGACAATACACACAAATTAATATATTAAACATTGTTTGCTGAAATATTAGGACACAGATACATATTAGTTTCAAAAATTTTACACCATATTAGTATTCAAGCTTAAATTACTTGAAAAAAAAAAAGTAGTATAATATCCTAATAACAATAATGGTAACTATAAAAATGAGGTGCTTTTTAAAAACATTTTTTTCCCTGCTTCCAAAGAGTGTTTCTCTCTCACAGGAGGACATTCTCAATTTAGTATCATAGAAACACATCAGATGAACCAAACAATATCAAACAATTTATTTTCAATAAATCACGGCACATTAATTATGAAATAAAATAAAAATATATGTCATATTATCTCCAATAGACATGTAATTTTTTTGTTTATTTTATAAATGTCAGTCCAAAAAACATCAGTGAATACAGGAAAAAATACGAAAACAACTAAATGCAGCTCCTCCTTAGAAAAATAGCCCTATTAATTAATTCAGTTGTGACTGAAAGTTAGAAGCCATGGACTTTGCTGTGGTATCTGAGTTTGTAGAACGAGTCTAGTTTGGGTTAGAATCCATAAAGCACACAGATCAATATAACCACAATTGACACTAATTGACAAGCCAAATTGACAGTATTAAGGCAGAGGTCAAGAAACCAGATACTAATGCTTTTTCTCTTCCCCTTTCCCTCACTATGATGCATGGGTTCTGACAAAAGTTCTATCTTTCTGAAAACAGAGATTGTATTAATCAGATAAACAGATATGTCTATCAAGATTTTTTCTTCATTCAGTTGTGAAGATGAGATTCAGTGCACTCATTCTACTGGAATTCTTGCACCTGCAGCACAGAATTCTCCTGCTGAGCAAGCCACCTTTGTCTTTCTGTACAGTCAGTGGGGAGAAACAGGAACTATTCAGGTTCATGTGACATTTTGGGATGTCAAGAATGTTTCAGCTGTGGACATAGACACCAAATTTAGCTAACTAAATATTTTCATATGGGTGTAACTGTTGTGTATAATGTCTTATTACAGTCATCAAAGGATCTGTCATTATAGAGAATAGAGAACTGAGAATAGAGAATAGTCTGTCTCAGATCAGTTTTAAACAGAACTTAACATAAAAAACAACTTTTGAATGTAGTATCTTTTTGGTTTTTTTTGTGAATTATCCAAGATGGCCTTTAGCTGCCTCTTAAGAAGCTTATAGTTCTTTTATAGGTCCTAGTTCATAAAAGTGAACTCCATGGGTGTCCTGGTTGTCTGATATATCCTAAGACATATCAAAGCAGCCATTCTTGCTTTGGCCAAGATTAAGATTTTCAGTGAGTGTACATGGAACTTAGATCCTTAGTTCACATTTGGACACCTATGTTTGGAAGGAAGTTTGAATCTCTAAATAAGCCTTATCTATATTTAGAAAGAGATAAAGCATGTTTTAAAAGTTTTATTTGTTCCCATTCACTCTAACAGGAATCTAGGACACCTAGTCTAAATATATGAATCCAAACATAAACAGCTGTATTTCCTCAAATTAATTCCACACTTTGAGTCCTTGCCTTGGACCATCTATTCCTTTGCTGTAAAACTAACATAGTATCAGTGAGCTATCTGAAGGGAGAGGCAAGGATTCAGGTGTCTGAAAACTCCTCTTGCCCCCTTACCAGCCTTATAATACATCTGAGTTCTCAGACCCCCCCAGGGAACCTTCCCTGACTTCAAGGAGTCTGACTCCATCAAGAAATGGCCTTATTGAGCACAGACATCCTTGCTTTAGATTCCTCTTGGTGGAGAAGGAGGCAGAGTGGGAAGGGGGAAGAATATAGAAGTTTTAGCTCTTAATATCTCAGAGATATTAAAAACACAAATTAATATATGAAAACACCTGGAAGTAGTTTCCTGTCTCAGGAAGAGCTCATATATACGGAAATGTCACGTTTATTGCAAAGAAATCATGCTGATGTCTGATAATGAAAGCATTCTTTTCTTCCTTTATTGCATCCTTGTAGTATTATTGCACAAAATTGCATACTATTACCCAAAACTCCACGGTGAAAAAAAGGCTGAAAATTTCTTCTGAAACTAATATTGAGATTATAAGAAGGATTAGTAGAAATCTAGTAGACTTAAGCACAAATTGTTAAGAGAAGTCAAAACTAACAAAAAGGTCCTTTTTGTTATTCAGAAACAAATTGAAAAATACATTTTTATGTCAAAGTCACTAGAAATATCTTCAGATTTATATTAATTAACTATATGCCCTGTTGCCTTATGTCAGATTTAAAAGATTACAAGAATCAGAGTTAAAATGACATTGAATTGGCTTAAGTTATTTAGCTTTAGAAACATTATTGATTGTTTTAAATAAAGACAGGTTTTTCATTTGCCTTCTGTCTCTCATGAACAACATAAGCATTATAATAATTTATAGATTATATTTGGAAAAAAAACAGTTGCCTAAAAATCTTCATTGAAATAGAATTTTTGTTTGAAGAAATGTCAGAGAAGAGTGAAGCTAAAAGAGGAATTTCATGCTGGATTTTTCACTACATTAGGCAGTCTGTGTGTGGCAAGCAAAAACAGCTCAAGTTTTTATTCTTAATTGACTCTGATTCCTGGTAAATTATGCTTATAAACATAGTTCTGTAACATGTTTTAATTATTTTTAATGTTAGTATAATACTTCAAACCAGAAGTATTGTACAAGGACTATTATGTTCATCATCACACTACCTTTCTCATCAGATTCAGTGTGTTATTAAAATTTCATTGAATTGCCCTATAGAATTGTAGAACATCTCTATGAAAGTAAAGTTTCAATCTTAGATATAATTTGTGTAGCAAGCTATTTGTAAACAACTGGGTAGATCCTGTTGCAGTTTTCTAAACCAAATCTTACATTTTTACCTGTTTCTCAGAATTGGGAGTCACGTAGAAAACCAATTGCGACACACATCTTCAAAAATATTAAGGAAGACTTTTGCCTTGTTAGTTCAATAGGCTTTGGGGTAATAATAATAATAGTACATTAGTGCAAAACCCTAGAGTTGCTGTACAAAATGGGAATTTTTATTTTGCATTCAAAGTTTGGGCTTAGTCTGAATTTTCAGACCACATGTATAGGCAAGGTTAATTCAAAAGCATTCTCACTTCTGCAGATCTATATAATAAAAAATCATTTCAAATAAATCCAGAGTTTCAATCAAAAGCAATAATAAGGTTGCTAACAGCATGGAGAAAGGTAAATAAATTACATTGCATTAAAGTTTAAATAATTTTGAATTAATACTTTTTAAATTGCACTCCAGACATTTGAAGCAAGATTTAACCTTTTTCATAATCACTTTCTTCCTACTGATCTTTACATAAGAATGTTTTTTGACATGCCTTTAGTGTACCACACACCCACTCACATATAAAAGATGGTAATCTGATTTTATTTTGATGTATACTTCTGCAAATTGGCATTCAAATCAAGGAGTGTGAGACTTGCTAATAGTAGAATTGACTTATGCCTATCTATGGTATTTTATAATGGAAAAATCAGCATAAATGAGGCCTAATCAAAGTTAATACTCTGGTTGCTTTGCCATGTTAATACCATAGTCCGGTATTCATTGCATATTCAAAAAATTACATGTATTCAATGCAAGTAATGCAGTAATGATGGGAAAATCTTTAACCAATAGATTCTGCTCTTAGTTAATTCCCAGTGTTGAATTATATTAAAATAATATCTAGAGCATATGTTTTGAATTAGGTCTGATAGTTATGAATATTTTGGCTAGTGAAGAGAACGGGTGAGTTCTTTAAAAACTAAGTAGCTTCTTCCTATTTTGGAAACTGAATAGCTACATACAGCAAAATAATGTTTTTCATGTCAGAATTGTGAAACAGAGCAAGTAAATTAGGAGCCTAATGCATGCTCCTAGCATTGTTTAAGATTTTATTTTAAGATAACTGAGAACTGTACACAGTGATGACAGTTGTGCTCAGGTCTGAAGAGAATTTCATACATTCTGGAGAGAAAGATGGAGACCAGAGACCCTGTCCTAAGGCACCTAAAATGTCACTGACACTTATGTAAATGCACCTGAATGAGAAGAACGCACTGACACTTATCAGTTTGTTCAAAATGCCTGTCTCAAGTTCTTAAACACCAAGATCAGCACTGGGGCAAAACCATGGGTATCTCCCATGGTAGAAGAAGGACCAGTTTGAGACCAGTTTGAGGAATTTAAACATACACAGGTCTGTGGGATCTGATGAGATGTATCTCAGGATATTGAGGGAACTGGCTGATGCAGTTGCTAACCCTCATTGCCCCCATTTTTTAAAAAGTGCACCAAAGAGGACCCTGATAATTGCTCATTAGTTGATCTCATTTCTGTGTCTGCTAAAATCATGAAGAAAAGACTTCTGGAAGATGTATAAAAATACATGGAAGACAAGGAGATTATTAGAGAAAGAGGAAATTTTGCTTGACCAACCTATTAGCTTTCTATGATGGAATGACTACATCAGTGGACCAGGAAAATGCTACTGTCATCATTCTGCTTGGACTTCTGTAAAGCCTTTGGTACCATCCTCCATGACATCCTTGTCACTAAATGCAGAGGTGAGGGCTTGACAGATGGACGGTTAGATGGATAAAGAATTGAATAGATGGCCTTGTCCAAAGAGTTCCAGTCAATGGCTTAATGTCCAAGAGGACACCAAGTAGTGTCCTTTGAGGGTCCATACTGGGACAAATACATTGGTTGTGTTTAGCAATAACAAGACAGACAAATCTGCAGATGATATCAAGCTGCCTAGTGCAGTTAAAAGGCTTGAAGGAAGGGATGCCATCCACTGAAAACTTGAAGAGTAATTTCATGCAAACCTCATGAAAGGCATCCCTGATCTTGGTAAGGCAGTTGAAGTAGTGACCTTTAAAGCTCACTTCCAACACAAAACATTCCATTTTATGACCCTATGCTCTAAGATTCCTACCAAGGAGTTAATATTTTAATAATATTTAGTTTATTCATTAATTCATAACAATAATAAATGACTGATTCTTAAAAAATACTAAAACAAAAAATAATAAAAAGTAAAAATATTGTGTAAACATGCTGTTTTTAACTTGTCTTACTAAATCCCAAAAAACAGACATCAGAAGGCAAGAGAGCTAAATGCCTAAACAGGAAATTAGTACAGTTTTACACAATTAGAAAACTAACATTAAAAAAATCATTAAATGTCATGTTTGGCTTCCACAAAGAAAAATTGCATTTCATCTAGTGAATTCTTTCTTGATTATAGGTTAGAGTCTGAGAATGAAAACAAGGTAATAGAGTTTTGGAAGATCTTTCACAAAATCAGCAAGATTTGTGCCATGAGAAGCCAGAAGGTATTCATACAAATGGAAGAGAATGATTCTTATTAATTCACCATCAGTTTAGATGGAGTAATTCTCCTACAACATGTGGCCAACTTATTCCAGAAGGCTGAGAGATTACAGAAATGGCATCTGTCTGCTCATCTTCCTATCTTTTCCTGTTGGACACCACCAGGTGCAGAGGGCCTGTCTATGCTTATTGCTATTATTGATGTTCACTGGGCATTACTCAATGCAATGGGCTGGTGTATTCTGGTACCCTATATAAATTCTTGAAAGGGATATTGACAGTTCTTCTTGAACACTAAAGGGATGGAATGACGGTATGCAAAAAAAATATATTCATATTGATACTTATAGATATTGAAACCAGTTCTGCCAAAGTACCAGTCTAGTGCTGAATAATTGAAAGAAGTGAGAGCAAATAAAGTATTAAAGGTTTTAACCTTTATTGGACATGTTTGTATTATTTTGTTGTTTGTATAAGTGAAACACTAAAATATTTTTAAAAAATTAAAAGTGTGATAATGCTAGAGGTCGATTAAGTTCATCAACATGGATATTTAACACTTAATATACTTTTCAATATATTCACAAAATAATGAGAGTTTTATTGTCTCAAATAGATAGCCAGATTTTTTGTTTTAATTCAAAATGTCTGTCCCAGAAATCATGTCTCCAGGCTAAACCATGGTATATGTCTCACTGCTAAGCAAAATTTTTAACCAAGAAAAGCATTAATTTTTATTTTACAGACCTACAAACATAAGAGAAGATTACATTTTCAGATGAATTTCTGAATTCAGCTACCCAAAGAACTTCATTTTATAGCACGGATTATAAATTGTGCTGGCAATTAATCTGTAATGTGACTAATCCTTTTTATTATCTTAATAAAAAATAAAATATGCTTCACATTCTCAGTGGAAAAGCTTTTCAGGAGTTTTTAGCACAGGGACTCAGCATGCTCATGTGCATTCTCCTACACTTATCTACAAGTTAATACCTTGATCTTGCAATAAATGTCATGCAGGCAGAACATGGCTTTTAATCCCTCAGTATAACTAAAAATTTATATCTATGAGGGCTTATTTTAAAGGCAAGTGCTTTATTTGAGTGCCTTTACAACTCAGGATATAAGAAGAAACCCAGAGCAATGAACTCTTGATTGATACAGGCAATCATTGTTTTTTGTTGGCAGAGAAGCCTGTCAAGAAAAGCAAGTGGGTTTTCTTGGTATTTTAATGACTAGTTGAGTTGAAAAGTAGGTCAAAAGTAGCCCTCTCCTTCTGGCACTTCCTTCACAGTCATAAAACTGAAAGCTTACTAAAATGAATAAAGGCATATTTTGGGCTAATCTTGATTATTGAGTTGGCTTATTTTTTAATAAATTCCTTCTATTCAAATGTATTGGAACCCTGCTTTTTTAACAGGTGATCAGCTGAATTGAAGTTAATCAGATAATAATATAGGCCAAAATTTTGAATAAATTATTGTTAAAAAAAAAGTAAATAGATACGCTGGTTGTGGTTGTGAGTGGAAATGAGCAGGCACTGGCTTTGCCAACTTCTAGACATCCCTCTTGCAAAGGTTCCATGGCTGGAACCACAGTTTCTTCTTCCAGACTGGCAAAGCCTGGAAAATTTACAACTGAGTACAGATGGTATTTCTACAAACATGCCAATAGCTAGGAAAAGCAATCCAGATATGTTCTTATAGTAATCAAATATCTTTCTATCTGAAAAATATGGCACATGATATTATTTTTTTCAGTATTTTTGTTTTTATCTATGTTTGAATTCTTTAATAAGTAATTTAATACAATTTGTTTCTTGAGTTAAAGGCTGAAAGACTATCTCTGCTTAAATGATGATACTTAAATAACGATTCACATACTATTTTATTGCCACACAAGAAGAATATAAGAAACTTTTTTTAAGGACTGATTTTTTTTTTTTTTCTTAAACCAAAACTTTTTGAAGTACTATGTAACTACTATCTGCCACTTCAGCCCAAAGAGGTTTAATTTGGCACAACTCATGGGAAGAGTTTACATGCTTGTTGTAAATATGTCATCTGTAGCTTAATATTTTTCTGATATCATCATTTGCTCTTCGACTTCCCATACAACTGGTAAATGTAATTATCCTATTTTGTTCACAGGTTAAATTTGAAATATTTTGAATAAATATTGGTAGCTACTGATAACACAATGTTTCTCCAGCTAGCTGGAGTTTGTATATTTTTCCCATCGGCCAAGTTCCACAAATTGAAGTAGATTAATGAAGGGGCTTTTTGTTATTAAAAATAATATTTTCCTGTAATGAAAACACCTCGCTTTCCCTTTTTACCTTTGCCATACTCACTTTTAGAGTGGTTTTATAATTTGATGAGTCCTTGCTATGCTTAGTTGATTTTTTTGCCAGGTCTGGCTTCATATTCTCCCATAAATTTTTTAATTAATATTTTAGATATACCCTCAAAATGAAACTTCTAGTTTTTAAGAGGATCATGTGTTTTCCAGAAGATTGATAATGCTCTGTTACTTGCAACTTTTAATGTATTTATAACACATCCAAAAACCTAATTTCTAAAATAGATGACCTTTGATTCAATGTGAGAGATGGTCAGGTGTGACTTATAAAAGGAAAGGACTGTGAAATTTCATGAGTGTTTTTCTGAAAACCTGGGGTATTCCATTTACTCAAGTGGAGAAATATACATGCAGTAAAAGGCAAGATAAGAGGAGTAAAACCAAAGTTTTTCAAATAATAGGTTTTATTTGTATGGTACTTATTTTTTTTTAATTCTCTGTTTTTCTTCAGTCTCCCTCTAAACTTGCATAGGTTTTCACTGCATCTTAGTGAATTGATTTTTACTTATACAATGGAGCTGATAGACTAGCACAACTTAATTTTGGTGAGTAGTTGCACATAAAACTGTGAAGTTATGAGAAAATAGAAAAAATAAGATGAAATAGTACCTTCAAGTGAATGACTTTGTTGATCCTAAGTCAAATTTTGAGGAAAGCATTGATAAAATAAGTAGTTATATAGGGTTCAGAAATGAATGGTTTTTTAAAACCTTGATATTTCAGATATGTAAATAGGTAGCCACTAAATGATTTTCATTAATTGGGTATCTACACAAAAAATAATTCTTTTCAGTGAAAGTGTCAATCAATTAATTTTAAGTAATTATATAAGTCTCACCTATGGCTTCACTTCTTTTCTAATTTCCCCTTTAGCATCCTCTGCTCCTTGTATTCTCTTATCTTTTTCTTTATTAGTTTTTTTGTCCTAGGTCTTAAAATTTTGTTTTAGTTTCTAGCCCTAATCATCTTAGCGATATTAAAACAGACATATTTTGTTCTGAGTTGCATAACATGTTTGGCAGAGAAAAGAAAGGAAAAATGTGTTCTAATCAAAGCATGACTGCCCCCATAAAATGGAAAAGAACAGCCTCTCTTACTTGATTAAGAGACAGAAGCACCCAGTAGCCCACATCTAGGTCTGAAACACCCTTTGATGGTCTACTGAGCTCCCACTTAGGTCTTGCAACCTGTCTGTCAGCTCTGCAGGTGCCTCCAGCATGCCAGTGAGCTCTGAGTGGTGTGGGATGCTGCAGGTGGGTGGCTGTTGCATACCTAGATGTGTGTTGACTGGGAAATATTAGGTACCGATTCAGTCTGTAGTTATCTACATAATAACACATAAATTTGTGGGATTTGAAAGGTGAATCCCATCCTGAGATACCTAACTCAAGGTATTTAAGGTAAAAGCTATTTCATTATGTTCCTTACCTGGATTCTTGGCATGAGAGCACACATCCATGGGTTTCCAGTTGCTAACAGAAAGATGAGGGATCCTCCATTAAATGTCTTATTCTAGAATCCTTTCTTCCTAGGGAAATAAGGGTATTTTTAATATAAAGATATCTGAATCTGAATTATAGTTAAAGAAGAAAATATTATACACATAGGATAGCATTGGAGATAGGGAGATATCCATCAAGAGTCATGTATTTAAGAGCTTCTTTAGACACATACAGGTGTTGTTTGATGCTGAAAATAAAAATGAATATATACAAAGAGTGAAGGCATTTTAAATATTTGATTTTGGGTGTCTCTATTATTCAAAGGAAACAAATACGCAAACAAAATATGTTCTTAATCCAAGTCACACCAACAATATTAGGACTATGTGATAAAATTCACAGCTAGGGAGACAAAGGAAGAAAAAGTAGGATTTATCTAAAAATACACACACTGTGCTTGTTAAAAATAGAAAAAATTGTTTTGATATATTCGGTATAAATAGATTAGCAGCAGAGTTAAAATATGTAGTAAAAACATTATAAGCTCAGTGAGACATGTGTATATAGAGGTACATTCATGCTCTTATTTTTGTAGTTAAAAGAAGAACAAAGAGTAGAGAGAAGCCATAAAGTGCTCATACTGTTATGAGCTTGAGTGGACAGAGTGGTCTGCTGACACCACCTGTCTTTTTGTTTCTGTGCAGAACCATAAGTCTTGTACTTAAACTTGGAAGAGAGATCTTAACAAATCTCAAAACAACTTGATTCTGTAGTAGAAGAAAAAAAGCATGTGCCCAAGTCATCTCATTGCAATTTACTGCTTCAGAAATTGTTTTTCTCTTAATTGGCTTCCACAGCAATAACTTCACCTGTTACGATAGTTAACCTACTGCAGAGCCATGATGGGAATGCACCTTTGTCAGCTCCAAAGGACTGCAAAACAGATCTAATGATAGAGATTGACTAATGCCCTCTTTCTAGAGAAGGACCATATTCTTAAATAATGTTTTCTGTCTAATTTCTCAGGTTCCATAATGATGTCAAATGATTTTGTTGTTGTTGTTGTTGTTTTCCTTTTTTATTTTTCCTTTTTTCCCTTTCCAAAAGGGAAAATAAATGTCAAATACTGCTCAAATAAATGTCATTAAAATAATGGAAGGATGTGTGGATGTGTCATTAAGAAACACCTTAAGTATTGACATCATGAACACTGATTTTTCAAAGACATTTGTGAAAGTTTTGTTAAATGTTTCTTTTAATATCAGGAAAAAAAAATTGTGCACCATTTTGAAGTGTAAGGATTTAAAGTCTAACATGGCACTTCCAAGAATAAAATAAGGATTCATTGTTGAACTCAAATTTTGCTTCATCATCTGACTTTGCTATGTCTAATATCTTCTCTTCAATATGTTAGGTGACACCATACAAATAGGAGTAAGCACATTTTTATGGCTTCGGTATTTTGTGGTCTTTTCTGATAGGTTGCATTCTCATAATTTATTCTGTGTAGTTAGATAGACCTACTAGAGGTTTGAGAGTGAGCTTTTGCTGTCGACAGTGAGGAATGTGCCTCCCTCTATTGACAAAGTAACAAATGCTAAGTTTCATTGCCAATCTTGTCAAGACCATGCATAAAATGTATTGCAGGTATACAATAGAGGCAACAGTGTAATATGAGCCACTGTGCAGTGTATGGGGGTGTATATAAAGAACTTTTCAGGTATAAGAAATATCAGAATTTAGAACATCTGAATTTAGTATGTGTTCTGATACAATATTCTTAAATTGTTAGATCAAGAGCCATTGACATTAACAACAGTGTTTCCAATGTTTACAGTAGGTGTACTATCAGGTCTACTATACATATGTACAGATTATATGTATGTGATGTACAGAACTTAACTCTCTCCCAAACCAAACCTGTCTATACATAAATGTCAAACCCTTAGAGAATACCATGCCCTCAGTCTGAAGGCTCCCATCACTTCAACGAAAATTGAACGAGGTCTTAAATGGTAGAGACAGAATGTTACATTACCAGAGAATAAAATAGTGACTAGAAAGACTGTAAATGTATTTTGTATGTGTAAAGTATACTGCCTATCACAGAAATAGATGCTCAGAGTAATTAATATTGTTGATCAATAAATTATGTTTTGAATCACTTGGGCACATGAAGACTATGCTTTTTGTCTGTTTTCTGTGTATTTTATCTGCAATTTATATTGGTCTCATCAAAGTGATGTTAAATCCAGGCATATTTTCCACTACATAACTAAATTTTAAAGACATTCATTATTTATTCATGATTACTAATATTACATACTTTAATTTTATAGTGCTCACTAATGAATGTTTTTGTTGAAAAAAATATTACTTTTAATTTGTATTGTGATAAGTGTCCTAGACAAGTACTCTATTTATTCATTTTAATTTCTTTAGCATACACCTTCTAAAATATTTGCCATATACAACCAGACAGTTTTTTTGCATAACTTATAAAATATTTTTTCACTCTATGGCTTTTCAAATGTTTTGTCGTATCTCTTTTTATCATAAGAATGATGAAAAAGAATATATTTTTTATACCTAGTTGCCTGAGAATAGGCACCATCAAACTATATTTAGGTGTCCAAGGAAATGGCCTGATTTTCTGAGATGGCAATACTAATGGGCCAGACTTTAAACGCTTCTTGAACAGTAATGATGGGGGGGGGGGGGGGAAGTTATGCGTTATTTTATTATTGCGATAAAGAAATATTTCTACAGTATATTGATTTCCATGATTTTAGTATCAAACAGCATTCTGAAAGCAGTAGATGCTTTTCCTGATTAATTTTAGGCAGGCAAAATGTCTGAAAGCTAGAGTTATCTGCCTTCTTTCTTCTCTTTAAAACTGCTCTTTCCTTCTTAGACCATTTCCAAGATATTAAATTTTTCATTGGGCAGCATGTGCATCTCCTGCATGATCTCTTGCCTTTCCTGGCGTCAGGTCAGCAGTTTCAAAAGCAAGGCCGACTAAACAACTTGTATGTGTACCAGCTCTGTTCACAGCAGAACAGAGCTACTCAAACCCCATTTTTGCAGGTAACTTAGCAGAAGTGCTGACAGATCGTTAGGCAGCTCTTGAGGCCAAAAAGCACCAATAGCACTGTTATTGTTTTCATGAAATAGAACTATGATGGATCACAGTTGTATAAAAAAGTTGTATGACCCCAGAGTACTTTTGTTTCGATGCAGCAAGCTATGGTTGCTTGAGATGATCACACGACCTTGATATAGTCAGAGCTTCAGAGAAATTAAAGATTTCTCTTAAGTTTCTTTCTGTTTGTTTGGTTTTGTATATATTTTGCATAGTAATAACTTAATTGTTGAAATAGTTCAGAAAAATTAGATCTAGCCTGTCAGACAGACTGCAGACTCAATACCCAATCACACACAGAAATACATGCCTTGCACAGGTTTCCTAATAATCCCTGCTCCAAGATGTAGAAATCATATATTACATAACACCTGTTTTTGTTCCCTGCATCTGTGACAGCATTTCAAAGGAATTTTGATGTAATGCTCATCACAAATGGCACAGAGCCCTGCAGGTTAGCTTCTGCTGCTTCTACAGAGCTCCATACAGGAGTAACATAACCTACACTCACCAGACTATATAAATCTGATAAAATAACAAAAACAGCAATGTATGTGACACAACATCATTCTACCTGTTCAATCTCACCAATGTACAAAAAAGACAGACATCATGAGAAGCATATAGATTTTAAAACTGGAACAGCTTCACAACTATCTAACCTGACTTATCTCATATCAACAGGACTTCACCCTTTCATTTATGCCTTCTCTCTCTAATGAGGCATTTCAATTAGACTGAGAATTTAGTATAACACCAAGAAGTCATAGCACTAAGAACATTATAATTCCAGTGTCATATGGTTTATTATTACACACTGCAGTCATGGCTGAAGAAAAGACAATACTTTATTAGTTTATTAATAAATTAAAATTTCAATAATATTTTGACACATAACATTTTTAATTTGTAAACCAGCCACAAATGGTAAACACTTTAATGGGTATAAATCATGCTAAATCCACTGTGGGCCTTTGTCTCCCAAAGACTATGGAGAGAACTTACCAAATATCTGCTGAATACATCTGCAGCTAAGATGAAGTATTCACTGTAATACTTCAATCAGAAAAGAAATCAACAAAGAACTTTAGGAATTCATCACTATCTATCTCTTATAAAGGCAATTCTCCATGATAAAGTATTTATCAACTAATGCATAAATCAAAACCTAATATCTGAAATTACACTCAGCAGTGATTTAAGATAATCCTGTGACACTCCTCTGAAATAGATTTGAAGTGGTCACACTGTTTATTTTGGGGTCACAACTGTCAGGACAGTAGCTTTCAGCTGAGGAGTGTAGTAACATCTTCTTAAGCTTTTCCAGCTAAATTGCTGAGGCTATGTTATGACTTTCCCCATCAGATGCCTCCTGCTGTATTTGTTATGAAGACTATCAGGCAAATAATGAAAAACAGCTCATAACTTTCTGACTATATGTTTTCTCAATATACATGCATTTTTTCCTAATTGTATTGTCCCGGGAAATTCTTACTCATAAACTCAAGAGCTCTCTGATCTAGTTTTGTATTTTTTTTTTTCACAAGTTCCCTAGGAGATGACTTAAAAAGATGCTGCTTTTTTGAGAAGCCCAGATGAATGGAAATTAACTTTTCTTCCCTATGCTAAATAAGGATAGCAGAGGAACAAAAAGTCATGCATGGCTGACACTGAAGTGTAGTACAGATCTATTTTATACATAATACATTGATGACATTTTTCAGAAGCTGTTCATTCTGTTACTCCTGTAGTGCTGCTGAGGTCTGTGGATCTTTCTATCTCCCTGCATATCTTACAGTCATGTTGGCAAGTATAACCCAAGTGCAGTCTTACCTTATGTAGCCGGATGGCAAAATAAAATTAGTTTTTCCTTCCCATTTTCACATTAAATTACCTGTAACTGCATTTTTAGAACTAAAGAGGCTAATATATATATATGCATACAGGTAGATACACAACAAGATAAACATATATTCTGTGTACACGTGTCTATTCAGACCAAAAAAAAAACCCAGAAAAAAAAGAGAGTAGTTTAATGTTTAGCAAGAGAGAAAGAGACTATAGGGAGTTTAAATCCTCAAAAGTTTTAGATTTTAGAAGAAAAGTTGTGCTTTGGAGGTTTAATTTTCAGTAGTTACAATGAAAATACTGTTCTTGAAAATATGCATCTTCATATTCTTTTGTGTTCAGTTATTTCCTATCTGGCTTCTGCAGAATTTGGGATTCAGAGCTGGCCTCTCAGCAAAGCTCTGTGGCACCCTGGGTGGTCATGTAAAGAGTAATCCTTACAATGAGAAAAAATAGAACTTGTTTAGCTGGATCATAATAACCAAGATATTAAGAAAAATAATACATAGCCATGAAGACTGAAGCTTTCTAGAAAAAAGAAATATATAATCCTTTGCATTTAGTGTACAAACACTA
This sequence comes from Petroica traversi, assembly GCA_025920805.1. Taxonomy (NCBI): domain Eukaryota; kingdom Metazoa; phylum Chordata; class Aves; order Passeriformes; family Petroicidae; genus Petroica; species Petroica traversi. The sequence continues at coordinate 13,581,096 of JAHLSL010000062.1, read as the reverse complement.
GTAAAATGTAGCATGTATGTGGTCACCATATTTCTACACCTGCATTTACATTTGAAACAACTGATATTGGCACAGTAATTCTTTTTGGGTTTTTTTAACATTAAAGAATATATGTGCATGGAAGAGCACATAGCATTTGATTATAAAAAAATATGAAAATGAAAATCTTATGAGCTTAATAACATAACTATGATGAATTCCTCTAAGTGGCACAGCAACAGGCTTTGAAATTCTACAGACCTGAGCCTATCCAGCAGCAAACAGATGCATCACAACACAAATAGTCAGCTGCTGGAAATATAATGTTTCTGCTGATAACAGTGATGTTGATATATAAAAGAATAATGTATCTGGTGTTTTTAATGATGTGTAAAACAGGTGCAAAATACTTTTTATATGTTTAAGGCTGTCCAGATGGTACTCATTAGATGCAGCAACAGATAATACCCTTTCTGACACTTTCCTTCCTCACATATCAGTTAGAGTCCCAAAACTGGAAATAAGGGACTGTTAAAAAGGAGTTGGACTCAGAAGCTTCTGAGAATATGCATTATTCCCCTCTTGCATGCTGTGGATGACAATTACTGCAAGTGTATGAGGAGGTTCAAGGAAGATTCAGAACTGATTTTTCTCTTTCCAGCCTTAATGGTGTGAATACTGACTGAGTTGACTGGTTGTGGAGGGAAAGAATGCGTTCTGCTAGGGGACAACATGTGATTGACTTAATTGGTTGTAATTTAACATCTGAAACTTAGACGTCTAAAATCTGAGCCAGGCATATTAGAATCCCTTTATAGTTAATGGAGAAAAATAGGCTCCTCCAGGGATATTCATCTGTTCTATCTTATGATGAGATTAATGACTCTCTAGAGGTGCCTGTTCCTTTCCATTATCTATAAAGGGAACAACCACAGTCCTAGTACTCCCTGGGATATGGTAGGGATATTTTACTTTAACTGGGCATTCTCCTCGGAGAGCAAAACTTGCTATAATTCTTTTCTGAAGGCTCAGGATACTCAAGATCATGTTCCAATTTGTTCAGACAACACCCGCTGAATCTGTTTGTGCAAGTGAAACTAAAAACACAGTTTCACTGTTTCTAAGAATGTTTGCAGCCTGAGGACAGCACTTGCATTCCAATACTCACACACACACACACAGATGAGCTGAGTTAAAGCTCAACCTCTACAAAGATAAATGAGGGATAGCCATTAAATAGAATTAGGATATCATGTCTGTCTAAAGTATAATGGCCCTACTGCTTCTTGCTTTCTGAGATTTCACACAGTTCAAGTGAGCAGGATTTTTGTAGGGGCCAATGGCCATGCCCAGTAATGGAGCATGAATATATTTATGTGATTTGGCATTAGAAAGGATAAACATACCCTGTCCACACTTCTAATTATTGTGTACTCCAGGTTTATACCAGTAGCAATGAGTCTGTGTTATTGTGACACTGTTTCTGTGCACTGAACACATCTTAAATTTCCAGAGGCTCCTGCAGAGCTGTGCCATGGCAAGCAGGGTGATTCACTGATGAACCTAATGTGTCTTCAGGGTCCCCCAGGCCAATACACAGATAAGGCATGCCTGTACCTGCCTGTAGCCAGCCATAATCACATCTCTAATCTACTACTGACTTAGAATCAGCTACTGCTCCTAAATGTGAAATTTAGCTCCTGGATTTAACTTGCTGTAGCCTAAGAATAGAGTACATAGCCATTTCTTAGGCCTTATATTTTCCCCAGCAGCCTCATCTTATTCCTTGATAACCCTTCAGAGTATCTTCCTTCTTGACAGGACTGAGAAACACATACTCCAAAAGCACTCAATGTCAGGTGTGACCTCCATAATTTTCTAAAATAGGGATTGTCTCTATTTTAACAAAGTAGCCTTATGCTTAGAATTAAGAACTCAGGAAGATAAAGGCGAAACCAAACCAAACAAACCCATATATTTCCTTCAGCATCTGAGGCATTCAAGGTCGTACAACTCACCTGCAGGTAGAGCTTTCTGGACACAATTCTACTAACTTGTCTACTGTCTGAGATGCAAAAGGGCTGTGATGCACACATCAAGAACCAGAAATAGCTTATAATGCAGTCTGCAACCTTCTTCCTGATGCCCTTCTTTCTAAGGACATCCAAGTCTCCCCAAGGAGTGAGCTGTGCTGGGTGGATTGTTTCAGCAGCTCACAGCCAGCTCCCTGGGGCTCTTCATGCTCAGGGCTCCCCTCTTGTCTCACAGTAGGAGAAATCCAAGGCTAAAGTGGGGACATGTTTTGTCACTCAACTGGCAACTTCCAGTTTCGTGATGGGAATGAGTGTGGCTCCTTAGGCCTCAGAGGCTTTTCTAGCTGGAATACAGGAAATATCTAGGGAATATCTAATGTAGTCAATGTAAAATTCTTCTCATAGACACTGAATAAAATTCTCAAAATCTTTATGCAATATATAGTTAAGACTGCAGTGGTAGCATTGAAATGCAGATGCTTGTACAGGTCCCTTGTACTTAACTTATTAAATTTTTTTATAGTTTTCATGTAGCTTTTTATAGCTTTCACATGCACATTCCTCCAATTAAAGTATGGATAAGTAGAGGTAGGATCTTGTGAAAGGAAATAAATTTTAATAATTTTAATATTGTCCCTCCCTGACACGATAATAACCAAAGTGCATTCCAAAATCCTGATGAATAGTGCATGTTTCTTAGCAGTGTAATTAAGGAAGATCCTCTGCCTAAAAAAAAAAAAACATCCCAGTGTGTATTTTGATTGAGGATCACTATCTGATAAGTTTTGTTACCATTAGGTCATTAAATTCCTGCTAATCTGCATCTACAAGAACACTGAACCTACAAAAACAAGATAAGAAGGTTGGGGTTTAGCCTGGAGAAGAGTAAGTTGCATGGTAACTTCATAGCAACCTTCCAGTGTCTGAAGAGCACCTATAGGGATGATGGAGAGGGACTCTTAGTCAGGAACTGTAATGATAGGACAAGGAGTAATGGGGATAGATTTAAAAAAGGGAAATTTAGGTTAGATATTGGGAAGAAATTCTTTAGTTTCAGGGTGGTGAGACACTGGGGCAGGTTGCCCAGAGAAGTTCAAATCCAGGGTGGCCGTGGCCGTGTTCAAATCCAGGGTGGATAAGGCCTTGAGTAAACTGGTCCAGTGGGAGGTGTCCCTGCACTTATCAAGGTGGGTTGTGACAAGACGATCTTTAAGGTACATTTCAATACCTTGAAGTTCTATGATTCAATGATTTAACAGGATCCACTATGGTGAAATAAAATAGACATCCTAGTCTAATATACCTTTACAGACATGAGAAACATTCCCTGCAAGATCAGTGGTAAAACCAACTAAATTAAGAACTTCTTGTTCTTACCAGTGATGTAACTTTATTTGAGAAAACACACTGCTAGATATGCTTGAATGATAAACTGGAGTCTTATTGTCTGGATTTAACAATGATGGCAAATCCTTTAAATATTTGGCTTTACTAAGGCTTTGAAATAAAATTTTAATTGAATCAGTTGTCTCTGCATTACAGAAAGACAAAATTTTATTGATGAAAAGCCCAAAAGTGACCTTCAGTGAAGAGATACGGTGATCCAGGCAATCTCTTTATCGTGCTGCTACTACTGGCAGAAGCATGTAGAGAACGTGCTTTTATTTTGAATATATTTGAATTAGAGAGTCCAGATTGCCCCGATTCATTTAGAAGAAGCTTAGTTTCATTATATAGGTTTATCGCTCATGCAGCAGGGTCTGTAGATGTCTAATCTAATAATTATCACACTATCTTCCCTGGCCTCTATTAAGAAAACCAGAGCCAGTTTTCAAAAGGGGATGAAGCAAGAAACATTGTTTTTAATCTGCCTGATCTGAATTTTCCACTCTGCAGGGCAAAGGGGAGGGGTGGAAGAGGGGGGATGGCAGAGAGAGAAGGGAAGGCAGGAAAAAGGAAGAAAAAAGAAAAAGAAAAATGGTCTGGTTTCATTTTTTTCATGTGGCAATTGCTCGAGAGTTTTTGAACCTACTTTGCAACATTAGAAGCTTATTTTATCACATATAATAGCTTTTTAGGAGTAATTCAGGATTTCTACTATTGCAGCAGTGAATAGTCACAAAACATTTTGCTCTTTCTGGCACCTGCATGAAGCTGTGACTTATGAATATGCTAATGAGGCTGCAAGCAGAACTGGCTGGGGTTCAACACTTGCACACAATTAGCACTCAGGCTACCAGCACTGCTGGGAGGCCAACTGCAGAAAGTAATATTTAGATTGATCAATTCAACATAATGCACTTTGTTTACAACAGAGGGTTTAAAAATAACAGCTGAGAGTTATCCTGTGAGAACACAGGGAAACTTTTAATTTTAAGTCATTTTTTTAAATTCTGGATGGTAATTATCCAGTTTAAATCCTTGGTATCACAAAAGATGGACCTTGTAGCACGTTACATATTTTAATGGAGGAAAAAGCAGCATGTACTAGTAATGAATACTCCACTTATTAATGTTTAGACTGCATTTCCCTCACAACATCCATGTGTCAGTTAGCCTTGAGTGCTGGAAAGCAGTTCCTTGCAGTCATACAGAAACGTCTTCTATATAACATCTGTAATTTATGCTTTTAATATTAGGAGAAGCAGTACTGCCTACAGGCTGGATATATGAACTAGGCATCAAGCATACAGGCAAGTATTCCCACTTACAGTGCATTTTTGTAGTTAAAACATAAAAATAATATCCTTAGACTTAGAAATATGAACATCAATATCAAAAGTCTAAGTTGCCACAATTCACTGTGACAATATACAGTTAGAGAGTAAACCCATACATTTTCAGAAGTGAGCACTTCTAGATTTGACTTATGCTATTAGACGAGAGGTGAAAATATTCGCTATTTCCTATTTTTAATAATTGACTGATATTGCAGAACTTTAAAATTGAATCAGTCTCCACATCTAGAAAGATCCCAAGACTCAAGAGTATTTAGAAAATAATAAATATATATATTTTAAATTATAGGATAGCTTTGATAGTATAGGGGTTAAAATGATTTTGGGTTGTAATAGGTTGTGGGAACAGTAGGTAAGCCTTAGGTGTTGTCTTTGTTAGGTAGAAGTGTGGTCATGAGAACTGCACCTGTTTTCATGTGTGGGTTTTGCAATAATTGCCCTTAACAAGATGATTGTTTAGTAAAAACAAGTAAGAACGATAATTCAATTATAACAATCATGAGAAACGTTAGGGGGTAGTTGGATAAAGGGGGGCTGCAGCTTATGGCTGGGTGGAAACAATATATGTAATAGAAATGGTGAAGTCATGCTCAAGTTCAATAGAACAATATTGAATTGACAATTAACTGCTGACGGTTATGTAAGGGACAGTATAAAGCTGTATCCATTGCAGATCCATGTCGGAATCAATTTGGGTATGGTACCCCGATTTCAGAGCTCTTCAAATAAAAGCACCTGCATATAATCATTCTGTGATTATGTGTTTCTATGCTAACAGCTTCAAATGAAAGATCATACTTATTTTTAAGTGTATTCACAAATAATTGTTTTATTTGATTTTGATATTGATAGGTTAAAAATTAATATGGTTTTACCTGGACAATGAGAATTGATATTAAAATATCCTCTAGGTGCAATTTTCTTCTGGCAGGAAACTCATAATTAGAAAATACACACACATAAATCATTTCTAATAATTCCTATAATTTTGAGCCCTGCAAAACCTTTCCTCCCTAGCAAGCATTTTATCAGAAATGAATGATATGCCATGCTCAAAGGGTACCCATATGAGCTTTCAGTTTCACAGAAAATGCATCAGAAGAAGAATTGTTTTACAGAGCAGTGTAATTCCAGACACAGTGAGAGGCCATGTTAGTGCTTCTACTTTGGTATTTTTCTACAAATTATACACAACAGCAATTTTCAGTCTTACATTTCTTAATGTAGCTGGCTCAAATCTCTTATGACATATATTCTTCCTAAAACCTGATATTCTCTCTTCATTTCTACTTATCATATTCCTTGGCAGATGGTTTACTTCAGCATGTACCAACCCAAAAAAAAAAAAAAAAAAAAGCACTTCTAAGAAATCCTTTGAGACAAACATTACTGTGTAGGCTTGCACATGGTGGTTACAAACAACTAAAATATTCATACCAGAGAAACAGTGTTTTGCACCTTTATCCTATCAATAACTGTTTATTCATCAGTCTAGTCTCCCCAGTTTTAAGCCTGAAAATATGTTGCATTTGTAAAAGAATGGCATATTCCATTTATTTCCTACAGAAGCTGCAAGTCAGTCAACCTTGCCAGAAAATGCTCTCTAAAGCACCTTGTAAGTTGCTCTGTTTCCAGTTCGAATATGTCTGCACAATACAGCAGTTACTTTGTAACTCTTGAAGTAAATTTTAATACTTTGGAAGAGGAAAACCAATTCTGTTCTGCCTGCCCTGAGAATGTATTGTTCTAGCAGTTATTATTTTACTGTGAGATGTCTGTATAACCATAAAATTTGCAGGTTCAAATTGCAATGATGTTACCTTGCTGGTTGCATTGTAAGCAAGATATGTAGCTTTAATAGTTTCCACTAATACATAATAATAAGTGAAAAATAAATTTTGGATTGTATAGGGAAAATGAAGAGCTACACTCTTTTGCAAAACTTTAAAAATTTTTTCCCCAAAGAAAAAAACTTAAACAATAGCAAGAAAACAGGAAGCTTCTCCATGTTTTCCATCAGTATGATTACTGCTGAACTAACAATACTCCTATATTCCTGCTTCTTTATCTCTTTGTGTTAAAGACCAGAAGTATGTGTTTTAGGAACTGTCTTCAGGAGAAGCGCTGTTGTGTTCTTGCTTTTTTTTTTTTTTTTTTCTTGAATTGAGAAGCTTGATAACTTGATTTGTCAGATTGGTGTCTTCCCGATCTCTGATGTCAACAGGAGAATAAGTTTTAAAGGGTTTACTGTCTCAATTGCATTAACAGTAGGCATGCATGAGCTACTTTAAGATGAATCCCAGAGAGCACAAATATAACTGTATGTAACTATAACCCTGGGAGCAAGAGGCTAATTCAAATATCTACATATATAAAGGAGCATATGATAGATATGCCTTAAATATATGGTCTCAGGACTGACACCTTTACTAAAGAAGATGTCTTCTTGTAAGTTCTGTGTGCTTCTTAGCTATATTTTTTTCACTGCACTTTAATATTTGTTACTGCAGTGGTATGGAGAGTTCAAAGATAACTTACACATTCACAATTGTAAGAAGAAAGGGGATGAGTCAAAGACGGCAGCAAGATGTGTTTCAGCCTCAAATACATTTCTCAGAGCAAGTATAACCTTGAGATCAGCCAAAGATCTGAGCCTTCCCCCAGTTTAGTTCTCTCAGATGTATTTCCTTTAGCTGTTCTTGGCTTTTGTTTTCTTTACTCATAAATCCAAGCAGTATTTTTTCCCCATATTATAGCACTGATGGAAATAAATGTCTTTAAAGGGAATTTGAAAACAAAAAATAGTAAGGATCCAGTTCTCATGGTAGATCCATATGTGTTTCTATGTGTGAAATACATATAGTAAGGCTTTTTCAAGATAAGACTTCAAAGACTATCACAAAAAAAATCCCAAAGACTGTGGTGAAAAGCAAGTGATTTTTTTCAAATTGTCTCATAAACAAACAAAGATAAAATCTTTACTTTCATTTAGAGAGGAGAAAAAAAGATAAAACAAGGAAGCAATGGTACACCTGTCTTCCATAGCCAAAATTATGGGTATTTAAATAGATCATAGCTTCTCAGAAAAAAAAAGATCATGTCGAGTTCATAACTTAAAGACATAGGTCATGGAACCATCTCTACTCACCTCTCAAATTCTAGATTGTACGGAATTTTTAAATAGTTTTGTCATCTTTATTCCAGGATTATAATTCCCAAAAATAATTAAAATTAAAGTTCAAAAATTAGGTAGGAATCTGCACCTCAGTAAATTTAAGAGCACTCTTAAGGTATTAATTTTATTACATGGGAAATTATTCATTTCAGGTTGCATAGACAGTTAAGACTATTTCTTGGAAGTAGAAAAATAATCATGTACTGAGTAAGATAAAAAGGAAATCAATGGTGATCTAGTGCTAAGATTCTTCTCTTCCTCTATTAAAACCAAAAGAATGTTACATTACATAAAACTGGTTAGTAAGAGTAAATTCTGCTTCACCGTTAAGTTGATACAACACCTGAGCTGTAAAACTTGCACTTTTTTATTCTACTGTTGTTTTATTATTTGAGTACTTTGCTATTAGATATGAAGCCAGAGAGACCCACTTTCTATCCCTGAAAACCTGGCGGTCAAAATAGAGTTTTAGAGGTTGTATAAAATTAAGGAAGTAGCTTACCCTCCACTAGACTGAACAGGTAAGAGGAGATTTCCCCATTCGTCAGGCTGTTTGTTTGATATTTGGCTGTAGGCAGTGACATTAACTCTGTACTTATAATTTCCTCTTACAATACCCATAATAATAAGGTTTTAAAAGAGTTATATAGCTTAAAATATACATAATTCTGAAAATTATTTTTCTCCTTTTTTTTTTTTTTTTAAGTTGACCCAGTGTTCTTTTCAAGTTTGAAATTTTGTGATTCTACAACAATTTTGAAATGTAGTAGAAAATTTCCATGGGAAGACTGAGGGTAAAATACTTTCTTGTGTACCTGGCTTTAAATTTGTGTACATTCAATGGGATGCCTGCAATAGAGAGCTTCCTGTTTGCTTATGTGATAAGAACCTTGTTTAAGATTTCTCATACTTTCTGTCAATGTTATCAATAGTAATGGAATGCTGGTATTTCAATATTATGCTGTCTTGATATTCAGTATTAACCTTCATTGCATAAATGACAGGAAAACTTTTATCAAGACAAATTTTAATAACAAATTTTAAAAAAAACAATCTAGATTGCAAATGTACTTAATCACTTTGGTTTCACGTAGTTCAGCCATTAAAACTACTCAGCAATAGCAACTGTTGAAGAATTGGTGAACAAACATCAGAAGTCTACACTGAAGAACTGGTGGGCACTAGAGTCTACAGGGAAGACAAAAGAGTTGTCATTTAAAGCCCCTGAAGCCACCCCACTACCCTGTGTTCATGGGAACAGGTATGACTACTTGGAAGGAGAAGGTAAAAAAGTGAAATTCTTGCTCACTTGTCTTGATAATGCACCTTAATTTAATGAAGAAGCTTTGTCACTTGTTAATAGCCAATATGGTTGCTCCCAGCTTGCAAAATCCTGTAATATTCCCCCAGAAGTCTCTGAATCCTTCCACAATCAAATGCAATGTATGCAATGTATACACTGCATTTCGTACTGCAAAAATATATCAGTCTTCATTTTATTATTCACACTGTGAGCTGTAAAACTGCATCTATTTTGTCATTCATTCACAGGACTCAGAGGAGACCCAGGACAGAATAATACGCACAGAGGAAAGCACCCTGCCTTCCCAGACCAGCATGAGTGCTCCACTCCTCCTTTTCCAGCCTTTTCAATTCTGAGTTGAGCGCTACTGATGTAGCCAGCATGAGTGCTGATTCAGTCTTGCCTAAATCACAGATCTCCCCTCTAATGAACTGCTGTGAAAGTTTCTTGGCACTATAAAGATTATCACTGCTAAAATCATCCCATTTCCTTTTGCTGTCATAGCTTTTCTACATGCTGCCAATCTGCAAGTTCACTAATTAAAAGTGATAACTCTTACATGGCAGTTTCCTTCTCTCAAGATCCAAAAGGGAAAAAATGTATCTCTAAATGGATGCACTTACAATCCAAGTGTCTGTGTGAGTGCAGCCTTAGTAAATGAGAAATGTTATGGGCTAGGTGAGGCATTTATAGGAAGGAGATAAGCAGAAGCAGAGAAGGATCACGATGGAGTAACACCTGAAAAAAAAATCAGTGAATAATTTGATTTAAGTTTTCTTGCAACACTTTCAATGCCACCAAATTTTTAACAAATAATCTAATTTCAGATCTAATTCTGGAACTACACACTTGAATTTCTACTTATTTAGCCCAAATTATAGGTAGTTATGAAGACCAAAATACTCCAAGAAAAAAATAAAGACAGTATCAGTTAAAATAAATCATGTTTCATACGGTAATTGCAGAATTTAGTGGACACTTACTATCAGATTTCATGCAGGCAGATGTTCTCTTGAGGGCTTAAGCTTTGAACCGAGAGATATGCCTTTTTTTCTTTTTTTTTTTTTTTTGACAGCAAATTAGGTAGATATAAGTTGAAAGCATATAGGTATCACAGCTGAAGAACTGTTATTTTCTAAGTAGTCATTTTTCTGCCTTTGACCACACTTAAGACATATGATGTTCTGTTTAAAAGGAAAAACATTCCATTTTCTTGACGACTTGCCATTTTTAAGAGAAGTACTGATGCTTACTATCAAAAAAAGACCTGTATTCTTCCAAGAATTTCTCTTTTTGCTGTCATGTTGATAGTCCATAGCTTTCAAAGTGGGCAAATCTATGATACTGTATTGGCCTAAACTATGTGATGCATTATTTTTATGAGGTCCACAACATAAACTTTATATTTCTCAATGTACTTGGCTAAAGTTTAAACTTTTGCTATGATACCTGTTTACAAGGAGGATCTTCTGGCTTTACGTTTTTCAATTGCTTTAGTTTTGTATGCAGGTGAGTTTTTCTTTCTCTCTCTCTCTTTTTCATTTAATTAATGTGTAGCCATTGGCATGCAACAGAAACATTCAAGAACTCATGATCACTGAACTTCCAACATAAACAAACCTGATATTTCTATGGCTTAAAATCTATAATTGAAAATAAGGTAACTGTGCAAATGAGAAATAATAATTGCTTGACCTATGTGCTATAATCACACCATTTCAAAGCAAAATGAAAATAACTTTTCCTGATTTTGTAAATGTGTAGGAGGCAATGATGAAAGTTACATAAAAATAGCCAACTATAGTATAGTGAATTTCTATCATTGATGGGAAAACAGAATTTGAAGACAGCTACTGATACTAGTTTTGTGCAGAGTCAGAATGAATTATTCAAAGAGCAGAATGTGCAAACAGCCTCACCAGACCCAGCAGCAGGTCAACCAGGTCATATCCACCTGAAATTTCACAAGTGCAGTAGTGTTAGCACATGAAAGAGCAGAAGTACATGTACAACCAGGTAGTATTGCATTCCAGAATAGAATTGCATTTCCACAGAAATGCTGTGAGTGCTTTGCAGATTTATATCTGTATTTGAACCTCTCAAAGCAAATGTCTTACATGATTTCTTTTATAACAATTTGTAGAACTATTTAAACATTTTACAAAAGTCTTGAAGTAACACATTCCAGAACTGAACTATACATTGCACTGCCTGCAGAGATGTTCCCTGCTGTTTCTTCTGAATAAGCAACCTGCTAGTTTTATTTGATGCCTGCTAGTTCTTGTATTAGGAGCTGTAAACAATTGTTTACTCACAGCTTTTTTTATGCTATGCATGCTAAAAACCATTATCCTAATTCCTCACCTTTATCAACCTCTTCACAAACTGAGGTGTTCAGCCATCTACTTGTTTCTTTTGCTAAAATTTTAGTGAAGCATCAGCTTCAGGATTTTTTGAGGGACCTCAGCAACTCCAGTCCAGCCTGGGTAGCTATTAGCTACCCCACATTATTAATACATTCAAAGAACAGCTACTTGGGAGAGATTTACAGACACACACTACATCTTCATATAATAACGCTATTAAGCTGTAGAAAGCAGTGTCCTGGAAAATCTGACAACTTTGTGTGCAGATGCAGCATTCACACGAATAGCTTTTAAATCCTGGGATCTTGATGTGTGAAAAGCATGATATGGATGAACATCTGTTATGAGCAGGTTTTAATAAACAGATATGAGATGCAGATAATGCATCAGACAACTGGGAGGTGAAAAGCTTCTTAAGAAAGTCTCTTGAAGAGTGAGCTGTCTGAGTCCAGTGGCTAATAACTTAACACAGGTCACCGATTTCTGGGAAGCAGACTGTAGCAGTTGCCAGGGATATTCTGTGAGAGTTGAATTCTGTTGAATGCTGCAGAGCCTCTATGCCAAGAGATTTTTTTTTTCCTTCCTTACCTTCCCCAGTACTGTCTGTCAAACTGCCTAGCATCAAATTTCAGATGCACAACATATAGTAAAAACAAGATTTCATCCCACAGCTATACAATAAAAATGAGAGCTTGATTTTTACTTAATTTACTGCCTATTTAATACAAAGCAATGTAGTGTGTTTGCATCACCAGAGGACATACCAACACTGTGTGCTAGTAAAATTGCATAGGTGCATGGTTAGAGAGAAATACATCTTAAGTTTGAAAGATCACAATAATTATGTTTCAAACAAGCAGATTCGGAAGCCTTTGAAAGGAAATCAGTTTCAAATACCTTGCTAGCTTCTACTGTAACCTGGTACCTCTGACCCCTAGACTTACATGTTCAAAGTTCATGTTCAACAAATCTGCTGATTGCTCTCTGGAAATCAATAAGATTTCTACTTATACTGAATAAGTGTGGCTTAATGATAGTAAAGTTGTACCTCTCAAGTAGGCAAATATTTTTTGTATTGTCAAGATTACACAAGAAGGGCTTTGCTGGATTAAGTCATGCCACTAGAATACTGCACTAGGGACAAAACTGTTCAGCTTCAAAACAAACTCTGCCTCAGTGACAGTGTCTAAACTGGCTGTATCATTGTGCTGAAAAAAAATAGTGAGTTTCCTTTGGCAAGTGTACAATGAATTTTGCACACAAATTTGGGAGGGGGGAGAGACGAAGACTGAGGTGTAGGAAAGAAAAAACCTGTTTATTCTGTACTTACAAAAACATGCATGCAAACACATACAGAGATATGTGCCCATTGGGTGTGTATATACATGTGAATATGTTTGTGAACAAGCTGATCTACATAAATGTACATGCAGTACCTTTAGCTATGAAAAGTACATATGTAAAAAACCACATGTGTAAATGCATTTATGCTTGTGGATGCATATCATCTCTGAAGTCCCTGCCTGCATACATGATCATCTAAACAGAAAGAAGAGATGTCTACAAATATCAAAACAGATTGTTTAAGCTGGTTATTTGGATATTTCAAGATCATTATGTGACAAACAGGCATTCTGTTCCAAGAAGGAGGGCACATTAATATCTATATTATTCCTCTAGCTAGCAAGATAAAGATATACTCAGAAAACAAGCTAAATATTTACTTTAAATTGAGTTACTCAAGATATTGTTCTATAATCAAAGCACTATCTCTTATGTGTTTCTTGCACTATCTCTACAATTTGTTATTCCTCAATTCTCTATTTTTTTTTTTCCATTCAGTTAGTTTCATTGCCTCCAGACACCTGGTTTTAGGGTCATAAAATTTACCTTTAGCAATTTTGTAAAAGCATCATGTTCATGAATAGTGTTTTTAAACTAATAATTATAATTATAATAAATAGACATTCCTTTGCTTGTTGCTCAGTGAAATATGATAATATGAGTCACTAATTATGAATAATTATTTTGCCATTCATTCAGATGTACAAGCTTTGTCTGGGTTATCTATTTCCAGGGCAATTTTTGCACTAATTTAATGCTTTTTATTCAATTTAACATTACTGAGCAAAACTGAAGAAACTTTTGGGACTGGCCTGGAAAAATGTAGCAAATTCAGTTTAAATAAATATTTATTGGCACACTTTATCTTATTTTTCTTAGGAAAATTAATCGTCCAAATTTTGCACAATTTAGGGGAGTCGGACTGAGCAGATGAATGAACAGATAGTTCTGGATGTTGAGACAACAAAATGTAAGGTGCTACAGAGACAAAAATTTTAAAAATATTTGGTAAGATGACTTTAAGTAAGGGTCCATTTTCCACAGGTTTGCAACCCCAATTATTTTCAATTATTGAGGAAAGATTTCCAAAACAATCTGATTTCTTTAAATATTGATTTGTAGAGAAAGGGGTAGGTGAAGAATAAATTTTCCAAATGCAGTAAACAGCTGTAGAGCAGGGAACACAAGAAAATATTTTGTCTCCTAATTATCTGGTTTAACCATCATAGTTTTACAAATATCTGTGTATCAACTGACATAGCATTTTAGTTTATATATTCAGCAGCATAAGCAGTTGGATAAGTGTTTAGATGTAATGGCATTGACAACTAAATGAATACTGGGATATTTGAAACAGAATATCCTCTGTTGCTGCTGCTGAAAATTTGTTGAAATATGAGGAGAAACATACCCTTCCATGTGTGACGTTTAGATTTGTCTTACATATGTACTGAAAAGTTTTATTTTCAAATGATATGGTAAGTATTTCTGAGGAGATGACTGATAGTCGAAAAAGGACTATGGTTCTGCCTGACACACACATTTTATTATTCTTGCTCCAGTTTTCCAAGACACTCCTTTGCTATGTAAGATTTTTCTTTTTTAATACCCTGGCATCCAGATATAACTGTGAATTCACTCTTACAGTCAAGCACATGTACTATTATTGTCATGAACAAGATTATACAAATTTTACTGGTGACTCTAAATATTCTTTAAGCTATACAGATTTTTAGTTTTCAAGTTCACAGTCATGTCTTCAAGAAATCCATATTTCATAATATTTTTCTTATTTTTCCAAATTAGTTTTTGTGGTTTTATTTTAAGCACTTTTCTGAGGAATATTGAGGTCTCCTGGAATTTATTTGGGTTTATTTTTTCCTTTATTTTACCTACATCCCAAATCTCACTTTGAATATCTTCAATTGCAAGGCACTTGGAAGTGCTTTCATCTTGCCATGTGCATAATAAACTTTTCTTTCTCCTTTAGCTCTGGACTGAACTCAGTCCCCCATAAGCTTGGGAAAATGAAGCATGAAAAGTTCACCAACATGTCTGTTTCTTGATCATAGAATTATTACAACATATTGGGGAAAAAACGAAAGATCAATATGTCTTCTTAGAACATTAATTCCACTAAGACAGTTCACTTCATTTTGCAAGCTTCTGTCTTTGCAGATTTTCTATAATGTATTGCATGGCCTGTATTATTAAAGGCCTTTTCCCTGAATGGAATTAACTTTAACCACTACTCCTTCGCAAAAGTCTATCGCTTTTCCTCTGACTGCTTGTTGGTGATGATGAGCCATGGAACTTTGGATCCAAACATAGCTGGTGTTCTGTCTGTGACTGTAGAAGCCAATTTCATCATCATTATTTTGTATTTAATAACATACTTGAACTCAACATAATTGGGTTCCTCTCTTGATTCTTCTTCATTATTTGTGTCCTCAAAATATTTTTGTTTACATGGCTCACTTGAGCTATTCCACATGCAAATATTCCCATTTAAACCAATGATACACATATCATTAAATTTATTTCAATCATTAGCAAGTATAAATTTTGTTATGTTTTTTGTTTCTGTAAAAACATATGTACTCTATACCTTGTTATTTACATAATTCCTTGCTGGTTTGAGTTATTTTTGAGGGAGACATTTCCATCCTTCTTTTGAAGAAAGCTGTCATTATAAATACATCAACAGACTTGAAAGACGCCTCAGATTTTCAGTTTTTCTTAACACATTTTTAAGAGAAAGGTCTTGATTTTCTTCTGGTGAACATGCAGTCTTTGAATAGTACTACTTTTCCAAAAAATCTCTTCTGATTATCCATACATTATGATGATGATGTTAGACTTTATCCTTTCTTTTCCATTTCTTTCCTGTCCTTGCCTTGCCTTTCCTCATTAGCAGGATAGAGTAGATGTTCATATTTTCAACAGCGTTTTTCAATATCACTTGTCTGTTTTTCCTCAATACAGCACAGTTATATTTACTATTTGAGTGAAGAGGTTCATTAAACACAACAGAATGTCCCTTGATTAAACTGGACCTAATACTCTTTCTATTGCAGTTTTTTAACATTTTACTCACTTTCTCTCTGTATTTTTATTTCCATTCTCTACTGACTCTTCTCATCCCATTCTCCTGCTAACTATGGGGCTGCTTCCAATCAGGTTTGCTTTCCTAAGTCATGTATAAGAACTGTCTTTTCTTGTTTACTGAGTGGATTCCCAGGGAGACTGTGAGAAGAGGAAGGATGTCATGAGTTTTCACCTCTCTCCTGCTCTTCATTATCACTTACTCTGAGTGGAAAACCATTCCAAACTTTCCAAACTGCATCAGTGATGACTAGAGAGCTGCACTCTTTAAAACCTCTCAGGTTTGAAGTTAACCATTGTCATGGAGACTTGGCAAGCTGGTAGGGTTTTTTTGAGGGGAGGGAGAGGAAATTTTCAAAGAAGGAGCTGTGTTTATATATATAAAAATTTCAAACATTTATATCTCAGGAAGAATTAATTTTCCAACATTTCTTACTGTTACACAGTGATCTAATGAATTTTACCTCTCTGATATATCTGAGAACAGACCAAACTTTAATTTGCTACCAATTCTCTGTTCTTACTGGGGGTGGGATTCACCTCATCCAGATTCAGATAAAATATGAAGTTGAAATCATTCTAATCTGCAAAAATAAGCACTTAAGTTCAGAAGAAAAAAGTTACCTGCTCTTGGTTTCCGATCACTATAATGAAATTCAGCTTTAGAGTTTTACCATGATCTTCCTTCCTTCCTTTCTTTTCCATCTTTGATGATGAAGTTGGACTTAAAGATGGGAGAAAATAATTTAAAATCGTCAAACTTTTTTGATTAAATCCACAAGATCTATGCCTATTGTCAATGGCTTGATTGTACTATATGCCTCTCTAAAATATATGTCTATATGTAACATCTGGTTTGGGAAATCAGGGGGTTGAGGGAACTGAAATTTCATCAAAGCATAGCAAAAACATTATTAACATCACTTGAACTAGATCCAGAATTGAGATTCCTGGTATCTTAATGGAAGCCACAAAACTCATGCTGCTGTTTCTGCCTTCTACCAGTTAAAAGCACTTGGCTGCTGTTTCTTTGGGTTAAGTCTGTCTGAGGTACATGAAAACTGCTCTAGCCCAATGCAAAAAATTAAAGGCCATGGGATACCAGAACACCATCAGCTGGCAGGATCGCTTGTTTGCTCTGTGGTAGGCAGAGCTTGAACAGCATTTGGCTCCTGAAGCTTTTTTTTTGCCCAAACCACCAGTTTCTGCCTTCTCCAGGGAAAAAAAACAAACCAGTGAGCCAAAGGGAACAGTCTCTAAGTTCAAACTGCATGGAGGACGCACATGGTTAACCAAGACAGAACATTTGAGGAGATCTACCATGACAGGCTCCAGTAACTCCTGTTGCTGTAGATCTCCATTCTGCATTTAGAGCTGCTCCCTGCTGTCGAGACAGGAGCTTTTTCTCTTTATGTTGACTGTCAAAACTTTGTGCATTTGAGAACTTGAAACATAAGTATGTAAATATCCACGTTCAGATTTTGAATATATATTTCAACACCTATAAATGTGAATTACATAGGGCTTGGAGAGCTATATTTACTTTTGGCTCTGATTCATAATGGAATTGATTTAGAGGGGAAGAAAAGAATCGTTCAGTCTCAGACAGTTCTACCACAGTAGAAATAAAATATAGATGACTGTACAAAACTTCCTTATTCAAATGGTTGAAAGAACTTAATTTTTCTGGCAAAAATCCTGTTCTCAATTACATAAATGGAACCCAAATCAATTTTAATAAGTTGAAATTTAAAGACCTGATCCATCTCTGAAATAAATGATAGTTATGTCACTAGCTCAAAGCCTTCATTTTAGCAACCAAAGCAAGTGTTGAGAAGAAACTTTATGAAGTATTTGTCAATTTAAAGTTTTACTTTGCTGTGCTCTCTTATGGTGCCTGATCATGGATTCTGCAACTTTATGGATTTTCTTTGTGCTAAAGTATGAAAGATGTTACATAACTTTTACTTCTTTCACAAGAAATAAACATTTTTTTCACATTTTCATGGAGCACAGTAAGGCTGCCCTACACATATATGCATGAAGATCTCAACTTTCCTTTTTTTTTTTTTTAAACCAGTAGAACTATGCTCTTTGAAAAGAAAATCTAAGTCTCCATTAATATTTATGTTTCCTTTGATATTTAACAGGAATCTCAGAGGCAATAAATTAAATTACTATTTTGTTAAAAAATCTGTTCCTTTCTGGAACATCCAACTATACATCCAAAATTATTGGAACTTGCTTTTATAGAAAAGATTACTATATCTTGGTGGTTTATAAGTTTCTGTATGTATGTGTGCAGAAAACTACAGGAATGGTACACTGATTTCACTCACTGTGACACACTTGTACCTAAGGAATCTTTATTTCCTGAGAATGAAAGTCAGGCATATGAACTTATATGTCTATGGATTCATAGTAGTTATAAAAACTAGAGCAACTTGTGCTGAGACAATTCATAGTAAGATTTTATGTTCACAAAACATAGTTTAAAGTGCATATTCCATAAGAAGGGCTTTGTCACGATGACAGATATGTGTGCACTCTTTGTGAACCTGGAAATGAATTTAGAATAAAAGCATCTTAAATCAGATAATCTGAACACCCCATGCCTTGCCAGATTATCTGTTCAGTCATGTTTATCCATCTTCCAGTTTCCTGAACTGCTCCCTTGCTAGGTGAAAAATGGTAAATTTGAAACCCCTGTAAGAGAACAAACTCTTCCACACTGCCTGCAACAAATTATTGAGCTCATTAATGGTACAAAGATTCTACATGTGGTTATTATTTATTTGAAGTTCAGATTGGTCCCATGCCCTGATGAAAAAAAAATTTCTCCTGGTGTGGTGGCAAAAAAGGACCTCAGTCTTCCTATAGGTAGACAATGTAGAAATGAGAATTCAATTGGAGCTCCAGGGTTTTGAAATAGTTCTAAGGCCACATATTAAGATATTTAAAATATAATGTAGGATTTTAATTTCAAGCACTTGTAATTCATTCATTTTGTCAAAGTGACCTTCAGAACAATGGAGCACCACAGGTACTCTATTTTGCATAAAATGTTTAAAGGTAAAAATAATATATTAAAAGTATTGTAATTTCATGTAATTTCAGATTTCTAGTTCTCTGAACACATTTGTCAATCTCCCATTCCTTAATTAACCATTAAGATGCAAATAAGAGTTGTCTGACAAGCTATTCAACTGACATTAATACATTTCTGTCACTATTATAATTATATCTTTTACTTCATAGTTTCTCCCTAAATTAAGCTGAGCTACTCCCATGCATCTGCTGTTGGGATGAGCCCTGTGTTAGAAAGTTGAGTAGAAGACTTTATTTTCTTGAGTATCTTTGAGATGTTTGTCATCTGTCTACAATATCTACCAAAGGAGGGCAGCTTTTGCAAGTTTCCAAGTGGACACACACATTTCTCCTGACTGTGGAAATGAACTCACAAAAAAGTACAGTAGTCTTAGAATAAAAGTGTGTATTTTCTACATAACGAACACCAGTTTAATCTGAGATATGTAAGTACTTAGACTATATCCCTTAATGTTTTCAGATCATTATGGCATTCTAAAAATAAAGGAGATAACCAAATTTTCCTAAGGTATATTTTGGCTTTAGTAATTTGTCTTTATGAAAGAAGGAGGGTGGGAAAGCGGGTGATAAATGTCCACAGCCACTTTTCTAGAATCAGCTTGTTTTTATATTCAGCTTTTGAGATCATAATATAAAATTAAAGAGCATTGAATAAAGGGCATTTATGAAAAAGAACCTGTTTTTCCCTCTAAGTTAGAAATTGAAAGATCAAAACAATACCTCAAGTAGACACTTAGTACATAAAAAATGCATTGCAACACTTGTTTATTCTGAACAGTTGAAATTCAAGAGACACCCCAGGTACTCCTTTTGTTATATATGTCTAACTTCTAAATTCTGTGCAGTTAAACACAATTTCAATCACTGATTTACAAAAGCCATATTTACCTGCAGAAAAGGTTTACATTTTCAATACAGAAATGCACTGATAAGAAGACAGCTTCAACATCTTGAATTTCAGCTATGATGTAGCTCTTTATAATAGCACAAAGAACCCAGGAAATATATTACTAAAGTGTATTCAGCCATGGCTACAGTTTTGATAGTGCCTACCCTGTAGAAGATCCATCATTCTAGAAAGGTCTAAAGGGACAATTTTAATAAAATTAAATTCCTAAAATAGAGGCACACTCTTCTGCATCCTAATACTGCATGCAGAAATGCAAAGGAACACTGAACTGAGCACTCTTGAGCAATAAGTATTTTTAGTCATGCCTTATAGATGTAACAAGCAGATGTAACAAATATGATTTAAGAAAATCATATTTAATGCTTTAGGGCTCATGAGATGATTCAGTATAGCATTTAAAGCTGTTCACTTCATTTTCAAGATTATGAGACAAAATATATTGGGGTATGATTCAATGGAAAAGAGTTAATTTGAAAATATTCATTGAAATATAGGGTTGATTTATAGTAAATCATAAGTGTACAAAGAAGGGTGAGTAATTTAACCCTTTTTGAACATCCTAAGCTCAGGTTAATACAGAGTGCTACTTCATCAGAAGTGCAGTTTTCTGCAGAAAGGAGGAGGACTATTGACTGCACTAACATATTAATATTTTTCCAACATCAAGTTAATTCATTTCAAATAAAACTTTCATTTGCAATGGCAAAATAACATTAAAAAATATATGCATAAAAATATCTTATTCAGCCTAGGAATGCACCACTCTTTGGCAAAGTGTTAGAAAACAGATTCTGATTACATGTACTAATTGCCCCATTCAAACACTTAATGAATTATGATGTATGATATTGTGTCATAGAGAGCTTCATTTGGTAGAGTTGTCCTGAACATACACAGCCAAATAATTTCACTTAATACAGGTTGTTTATATATATATTGAATTCTGGGGTATTTATACTGCAGAAGACATAAGATTCTTTTTATACTCTCTTGTTTTGTGCAGCTGAAAAGATTCAATATTAGACACTGAGCAGAAATCCTTATCTGAAAGTCATTAAATGGATGTCTAGGGGTTACAGGACCTTGTCTGTTTATGTGCAATACTCCTGGGTCTCAAATGCTGTACTGGAGGAAGGAAGGGAGGAAGGCAACAAATTTAAAAAGCTCTTACAGTTAACCTTAAATCAGATCCTCAAGCCACTGCAGTCTAATATGACAGCTTAGATAAATGCAAGGTGTAGATAAATGTTAGTACAGAAAGAGTGAATAAAAGGCTTTTTTTGCTAATTAAAGTGGAAGTTTCCTCTTTTCCTTTTCTTTCTCTATTGCACATTTATATTTATATATGCAGGTACACTCTATCCTTTGTGAAAAGCATGAAATGCGTGCAATATATTAGCAGTAGTTATGCTATTATTATGGAGTGGAATTTGAAATAAAGTTATTTAAATATTTGAGATAATTCTTTTATATGATATATAAAACTACTCTCATAAATCTTGTCAGCAGAAGCTAACACAGATGGCCAATCTGTTCATCAGGTAATATATGCTTGTGCATTTTGCTGTGGCTCTGCATGCACATCTACAAAATCTGTCAAAATATCCAGTTTTGGAGATACATCATGGTAAAAATCTATTCCTCTTTTCTTCACTTTTTTTTCCCCACACTTTTCCTAATTTAACTTTGGTTTCTTTTCTTGGGAAGAGATGTCACTGTACTATATCACGATCTGTGATTTCCAAATTAGGATGGCTGTTCTCATCTAGGAACTTTGTTACGCACGTGCAGAAAATGTGTCTTTTCACAGTCTCTCACAAAATATTTTCAGCATAAATCCTCTGAGGAAAAAAATAAATGTTTGCAACCCAATCAGATTAATTGCAAGGACGGTGTTTGACACACATGACTTTTTCATGTTAAATAATTCTTTATAGAGGTCCCATCCATATGTACTACTTTTACAGGTTACTGTTTCCAAAGATGAGGGAGATATAAGGTAAAGTTGGATGATGAAGGAAATGGTTAAATATCGACCGTAAAAAAAAAATGGAGGGGGGGGGGGAAGAGCTGTCAGACTGAAACTGTCAAACTGATTTTTAGCATTTTTACAGTAGTTTTTAAGCAGTGTATGACATCTTTGGAATGATGGAAACAGGTAATGTAGAAAAACCCCTGTATGTTAAAAAAAATGAAAAAATATTAGAATTTTAGTGGAAATGAGTGATGAAAAAAAAGCAGGAGGACTGGATGACAAGCTTTTACGAGAATGATACTGAGGATGAAGGAAAAGACACTAAAAATATCTTTGCTGACACAGCATAGTTGTTTTAGAGAGAAGCTGAGGGTATTGAGAAGAAATCAGGTAATTTCTGGAGAGTGCTGGAGAGCTGCAGGCTGTTAGAGGAAGTAAATTGGCAAATGTTTTTACAGCTATGCAAAGGAAAGGAAGAAGGTTAGAATTTTAATATGAAAAGGTACTTGCTGGAATAGTTCCACAATAAAAACCTCCAAAAATCCATGAAGTGATAGATTTACACGACTCTTGAAGAGAAGCCTACTGTTTCAGTACTAAATTATTGCTTTTCTTCAAATTAGGGTTTTTCCTCAAAAAAATAGTCACAAAATTGAGCAATACCCTTCAAGTGATAAAACACAAGGGTATTGTGTATATACTGTACAATCCAGTCACTTGATCATATATTCTATATACAATCAGAACTTTCCACACTTTAACAGACTGCCTTCATGGCTTGCTCCCTGGTGGACATGGTCTGGATCTAACACCAAATGTTAATTACGCTTTTTTATATTTTCTCTATTTTTTGCTGAATTGAACTATGGAGCAGTCTGCATCTGTGCCATGGTCTAGAGAAGTGGTCTGTGTGGTGGGTGGGGAAGTGGCTGACTCGCTGCACACATAGGATGGTAGTAAATAGCTGCTTTTCAAACTGGCAGCCTGGCACATGTGGTGTCCCCTGGGGAACAATGCAGAGCCCCTCCCTGTGAAATATCTTCATAAGTGATCTGGATGATGGGTTCAAATGTACTCTGGTGAAGTGTTCTAATAATACCAATCTGAGTGGCAAAGGGGACCCTTCAGAAGGGAGTGGCACCCTACAGGAAATTCTGGATTAATTTCTTATGCTATGGGATTTGTTTAGTTTTATTGCATGCATCCCTATGTTAAATGCCCATGTGTATGCATTTACTTTTAATGAGCAATTATGTACATTTTCCTTTACCAAGAAAGGTGTAGATAATATTTTTTTCCTTCTTTCTTTCAGAGACTGAGGTTTTGTTCAGAAGCTAAGTTTTCTCTTTTCAAACAAATAAATTTTCAGATTCACTCATTTACTTTGACAGCTTTTCTAATTTTGAAAGGTACAAATTATACATAATAATTATACTAAACATATATGTTTATATATAATATTGAATATAATGAAAGGAAGAATAAGACTCAGGAGAATAACAAAAATATGGACTCAGAACTTCTGAAAAGCTAATAGATAGAACAGAACATAAACCAGTTAGGTCAGTGGATAAGAAGTAATGAAATATATTGTTTGCATTACATAAAACAGGCATGCATCTATAATTTCCATCCCCAAACTGAAGAATTATGGTGAAACAAAATATTGAAACCATTAAGCCAGTTTGTAGCTGCAGCTGAAAATATAAATGAGTTCCTAGGATGAATAAGCAAAGGTATGTGACACAAATTAAATGAGTTATTACTTCTATGCAAGGGGTTGATTATGTTTAACACTTATTTAGAGTAATATGCTTAGTTCTTTCTATTTACCTTTTCACAAAGATATTATTGTTCTGAAAAAGAAAATAAAATAAAGTGATAATAATGCAGTTCAACAGTCCATACAGTAGTGAAAATTGTGGATTTATTCTCTTTAAGTGACCAAAATCTCAGCATGCAGAGTAATGAAGTTTAGATACAGTGAAATATCAAACAGTTCAGACTGAGGAAATAGCAAAAAATAAATGGAACAGTCAAAAAGAGGAAACTTAGACAGAATAATTTCCTTAGGTAGAGAAAAATATGAACTGATACACTGGGTAGATCAGTGAAGCAGAAAATATCAAAAAAGAGGAATAAACAGCCAGAGATTTATATTTTTTGAAGGAATATATTAAAGGACACAGAGAAAGAATTGGAATGTGAGATTTAGATAAAGGAAA
Organism: Petroica traversi; assembly: GCA_025920805.1. Lineage (NCBI taxonomy): Eukaryota > Metazoa > Chordata > Aves > Passeriformes > Petroicidae > Petroica > Petroica traversi. Next base: position 13,556,835 of record JAHLSL010000062.1, on the reverse strand, counting down.
TTGTCTACTTTTAAGATATGATTAGTCAATAACTGTTTTATGAGAATCACTTGTTCAAAAGAACAACAAATTCACAATTAGAGGCTCATTGGCTGCATGTGTAAGTTTTACTTAGAATATATTTTTACTATTGAAAGTGTGAAGTTTGATTGTGATGGTACTAGGGAGGGGAAGTCTGCAGGAAAATTAGGTCAATTCAGTATTATTTTAAATCACATGGGAATTAGAGAGGCCATAGTACCAATATGCATCTGAGCATCTGAGCAAGTTAGGACTTTTACAGTATAGGCACTTAAAGCTAGGTAGGAGGAATTATATTCCAGTGACTTAAACAATTTTTTTCTCAGGCTGGATTTTTTCTTGGGTCCAAAAATTTTATGTTTGTAAAAATCAAGGCCATTGCCATGGAAAAGAAAAAACCTAAGAATTTTTGAGACTATTTTTAAGAAAATGAAAAACAATAGCTGCAGTGTATTTGTGTCAGAGATCAAACACAAGTGAAGGAGCGAATGAGATTACCTGGCATTTGCAACTGCTTAAAAAATCTCCAGGGAAAGCTTTGTGCTGTAAGTGACTAGTGCCTTTTAATTAATATATGTGCTGGTAATTCCTTCTACTGGATGTTGAAATTTATTTTCAACACTGAACTCCAATAGAAGAATTCTCTGCTCTTTTCTTGGATTCAAAATCTTCAGATGTAATGAAAGAAAAATGAAGGATCCCTTTTCCTCAGGCTCTAAGAATGGCAACATTAGAACAGTAAGTATAGTTTATCCTGAGGCAGACCTTGTACCTTATTACAAGAACCTAAGTATTCATTTTTTAGAGTAAAATGACAGCAATTGCCTTCTTACTTCTGAGTCTGAGCTTTAGACTCCATTATGACAAATGGAAGTGTGGTGTACAAATTAAACAGAGACTTGTGTATGCATGTGATTTTTCATTAATCAGATCTCACATAGGCTCATATCAGGGAAGATTCCTTTTTGTGTTCTGTGCAATACAGTTAAATTCTTCTTCTAGCGTCTCATTCAAAGACAGGGAATATTTTCATTGTCTCTCAGCTTGTTGTCAGTGCACAGAACAGTGGGTGATGTATATGAACAAATCTGTAATATGAGTATGTAGTTCCCGTTTTTATACCTCAGCATATCTACTTAGAGCTGCAAGGATTTCTCAAAGGTCTTTATTGACAGAAAGTAAACTAAGAAATTACCTTGAAAAATAGTATTGTGAATCATCTAAAATTACACAGAAAGCAAGTATGTGTCTCTGTGATTTCACAAGTCACAGCAATAATAAAAGTAAAGTTTAAATAAAATGAATACTGTTAGTCAACAAATTACTCATTTCAAAATTATAAGACTATGATGAATTTTATTCCAACCCCTCTGATTTTAAGAGGTTACATTGATTGTTTTTTTTCCTATTCTGTAACTCTTAGTCAGCTCTCTAGACACACCTACACGTCATATGGTGCATATTTCAGTGAATCATGATTTTTTTCCCTTAACTCTAACATTCCTTTCTGTCTTTGAATTTCAGTAATATAGAATAGGCAGGATTACTTGTTGGACTTGTAAATTAAAGCTTTGAAATAAATATCTGAATAAGCATGTTTTCTATTCATTAGCCAAACTAAATTATTTCCTAGTGATTTATTTATTAATGTTCTGGGTTTTTTTAATATGAAATATTTGTAAATGTGTGTGTGTGTTTTTGTGTTAATAGGTATATATTTAAAAATATTTGGGCATGTGTATTTGACAAAAATCCAGTCTTTTCTCTGGAAAAAAGTGTTATATACATATAATCCTTATAGTGTGACTAACTGGTAATTGTGAGTGTGAACTGCAATTTATAGAATTTGGGTAATTCTGATGTAATCTACCCCTTTGCTCAAGGCATGAACGTGACTTATTAAGCATAATGCCATGCTACCGTGCTTCGTCTGCTGTCTCTAAAAAGAAAGCAGGCAAATACAAAATGAATTGTACCCAGTCTTCAAAAATAACCACTTCCAGCTAGAGAAGTTACTCTCCAGAACCAATGACACAGATTTTTCCAAAGAGCACTCAGTAGCTTCTGATTAGGCACTTAATTGGAATGGCCAAGTTTTTCAAAGATAGCTCCTTGCACATGGAAGACTTCTGTAAATGTGACCACTAAATTTTGATTCCTCAGTTAGAGCTGCTCTTTTGAGAAAAGCTGCAGTGCTGGGGGGGGAGAGAACAGAATGACTGAGGGAGAAGAAATCTTGTACACTGGGATACTGAACTCATAAAAATCACATCTATATAGCAGAAAAGTTTCAATGGGATTCAGAAGTAGACTAAATTGCCCTTCAAAAAGGACATAATATTTCTGTTCATAAAAGTCCTTTTGTGCTTTCAATCCTCTCAAATTGAGCCTTTTCTATTCCACTGGGTTACAGATGTGAAAGATACTTAAATACCGTTACTTAAAGGTTCAGATTATAGAGATGAAATTGAATTTGATGTTCTGACCAGATTATGTCACTATGACATATCACTGCAATAAAACTAATTTGGCAAGGGAATGATTGGTATGTTGATTGTGAATGGAGTCAAAAGTCTGTTTCAACAGGATAAAAAAGATAATATAGCTAATTTTTAAGCTGCTAAGACATTCAGTAGGACACCATTTATCAGTTCTGACCTTTAAATATGGAAGTTTATAAGCATGTCAATGAGAGCACTATCCTACTGGATAGCAGACTACTATCCTACTGTTGTAAACTACATCCTGAAAGCCAAATTTCAAAGGGCGGCTGGTCTTGGGTCATCCTTTCAATTGCTCATTTTGTAAGCCTTTCCCTCCTTTATCAAAATTTTAAATAGATGTCAAACTCCTTCTGAATGATTCAACTATATCAACAATTTCACTCACTACTCATTTTAGACAATATACTTATCACTACATTAAAAAGCATATTTAAAAAAAGAAACAAAACCAAAACAAAAAAACCAATAAACTACCAAGTATATTAAGTTCTTTTTATGAATATGGAAGTATTGTAGTGTAACAGGTAAATCTGGCAATATCCCATCCAAGAGTTCAAATTATTGGCAACAGAACAAAACCATAACACTGTCTGTCTGATATAATTATATCTACTTCCTTTTTTCTGTGCTGATATAGACTGTACCACTGTTACCATCAGTGTTATCTGAAGTTTCTGGGAGTGAACACAGCCTGTTCAAACCCACTTCAGTCAATGGGAACACACAGAAGGTTTTTCCTCTCAAAAATGCTTCTACACACATACAAACATGCACAAAAACAATTGTGATGACACTTCTATTTCTATAGACACCCATTCCCTCTGGAAAGAGACAGACTTAAAAAACTGCTAAGAAGAGGAAGTTTTATAATTTAATTTATAAAGATTTGAGGGCTTTTTAAAAGTTTTGCTTTAGAAAATCAATTTAGGTCCTGATTCACCTTTACTGAAACCACAATAAATTCCTTTTCTCTATACTTTTATTTAATCAACTGCTCTTTTTCTCTCTCTCAGTAAAAAATAAGACTTTCAATCACAAATTAATTCTTATATTTTTCTTAATTTGGCCTCTGATGCTGTTTGCTGAATAGCATTAAATCATAAGCAAGGAGAATGCACACTGTAATTTCAGTCCTCTGCAGAGTTCAATTTTATTCAAAATTATATAGATATTTCAATAGCCTTCTTTCTGATGGTTTGTTGATCTGTGTTTTCACTTTCTCTCTTAAAAATTAATTTTCTTTATGTTAACATCCCGTAGGTCCCTGGCAGTTTTCAGCAATTTGTTGAACTACATATGCTCATGATTTATGCAAAAATTGCAGTTGAAAACAATTACATTTTAAATAAAACCATAAGTTTTGCAGATCAGGGTTTGGGGTTTTTTTGGTTTATTTTGTATTGTTTGTTTGTTTATGAAGTCCTAAACTCACAGGTCTTGTAAAAGTTAAGAGAATACAACAGCAAAAAAAAAAAAATTTAGAATCTTAGTTATTTTTCTAAATTAATATATACACGTTTTTTTCTTATTATTTAATTTTTTATGCTTTTATGTGTTTGGAATTTTTGTTTTTTTTGTTGTAGTTTTGTTTTGTTGTTGTTCGTTTGGGGTTTTTTTTTTTACAGAGCACAAAAAAAGATGTCATTGTAATATACTTACACATGGACAGCACCTTTTTTCACCAAGTGACATGATATTCTGTGATGCATGCTAACAATTGAGCAACATATTGTGACCCTCTTAGCACACATTATTATGGATTCATTTTCTGTCCTGTATCAGTTATGAGAAAACTCCAAAAACCCAGTCAGTGAATCCTATCAGACAGACGTCTACTCTGCTTACCAAGTGCAAAGGCAATTGTTGTGAAACTTAAATAAGGTCTTAGCTGGTGTGCAAGCTTTGTACCTGTACCCCAGTGTTTAAAAGTATTATTATCAAATATCTTGTTACTCACTAAGTTTGGTTCGTGGTTATGTAAAGTAAAAATATAGGGTCTTTTATTTTGCTACCTGCGTATGTAGGTTAATTCTTTCTTCTTTGGTTTCTTATACCCAGTGGAAAGGCTCTGAAATCTGGCTCTGTCCTTTATGTTTGTGGCACCTTTTGCAAGTCTGCTACAGGCCATGCATTTAATAAAAAAAAACCCATAATTTTTTAAAAGGTTATTATGTGTAGATATCTATTGTTTCATATTCTTTGCAGGTATACATATCTTGTAATTAGAGATGGGACGAAATCATCATTTTCAGTTTTTGATTGCATGGATTAAAACTTAAAAGAAATATTTTATTAGATCTCTATGGACTGTACTAATAACTTTTTTCTTAGGATAAAAATAAAGAGATCAAGATGGATCTCTAATATATAGTGGATGTTCAGCAGATGATGAGACAAAGATCATATGCTGAAGATTTTCTGTTCCTGATGTAACTTCAAGAGAAGTTACATCAAAGACCACAGACTAAAACTCTGGGTTTTGTAATTAAAAAAAAATAAATTAACAACTTTAAAGGTTTAGTTACTATTCATGCCACTCCTCTTAAACACTGGTCCTAGTCAAATTCCACTTTCAATTTTTTTTCCTGTCACATTCTGGATTATTTGGAATAAAAAGCTAAAGAAATGAAAGAAAACTTTGACTGAGGTGTGCTGTTGGTCAGCTAGATAGGAAACCTTCTCATAAAAGACAGATATAAAGAAATATACTTTTTATAAATTTTTATAATTTTTATACTTTGTATAAAATGTAACAGCTTAGAATTAACTTAGAATTAAATATTTTATTTAAGAGACTTTTTTCAGTTCAGGATTCTGCACATAAGATTATAATTATTTGGTGGAGATTCCAGATACAATTTCTTCTTTCTTGATTTGATAATCTATATATTAAGGAATATTGGAGAGTTAAAAAAAATTATGATTTGTGGCTTCTTCACATTTTAGCTCCCAAAATGTGCATTACACTTTATTTTATATAAAAATTATTATTTAATGTGTTGAAGAATAGTCATGGCACATTTAAGCACTTTAAGGGTCTCAGTTGCAAAGAAATTACACTGAGAAAGACATAATGACCTAACCATGAAACCTCAACTGGTCCAAAACACAGAGGAGCTGGCCCAGCATTAAATCTTAGAAATATAACCATAAATTTGCTGGGTTTAGTTCCAAAATCTGAAGTAACTGCATGGAAGATATTATGTATTTTGATGTATATCCATTGATACTTTATGGGTCTTAAAGACAGTTTTCTTAACTCCTCATTTGTCTCTTGGAAGCTCAGAACATAGAGGGCTTTTGGGATTTTTTTTTTTCAGCTAGTTTGGGTATTTTTTCAGGAGTTGTTTCAGTTTATTTTGTTTTGGTTATGTTTATTTGTTTTCTTGTTGAGGTCTAAACAGAAACTTAGAGAAATAGGGCAGAAGTAAAATTACTGATACCTTTTTCATTAAGCACATACCTACTTGGTGATTTTTCAAGAACATGTATATTCATGTTTAGAGTTACTTGAATGAATTTTTCAGAAAATTAAGGAGACACTATTGGGACTGTTGGAAAATATGTCAATAGTAATAAAGATAATAAGAAGAAAGCACTCTGTGAAAAACAAAGCTTTTAAATAAGGAAAGGTCATCTATGATTAGTTTTCCCACTGAAAATTATATTTTCTTTTTAAAAAGGCATTGTAGGTAAATTGCAGTTTAATCTGCAAAAGCCAAATATGAATTTTTACAAAATTTTTAACTTTTGAATTGAAACAGTCAGTTATTGCGGTTTTTTGTTTTCACAACTTCATTTGATTAAAAATCTGTTCCTCCCTCACCTGTATTAATGAATAAATACTAATATCATTTTCCAATAATGCATTTAAAATAATAATAAAAAAACTCATAGTAAAAATTGGAATTCAAAGTGTTCCGGAACTTTAACTCAGCATCAAAGGAAAGGTGGGAAAAACCCCCCACAAACTGATCAGAATTACAAATGCAATACCAAGTGCTTGTTTAAATAGAGTATGCATTTGAAAGTAAAAAAAAAAAAAGAAAAAAAAAGAAAAAAAAAAGAAAAAAAAATCCCCAAAAAGTCATTTTGAGGGACTATGTATACATATTATCTATAAATCTTAATTTTAATATAAGACTATTCCATTAAACCAAGCAAAAACCTGTTGATTTTGGTTTAGCATCTCTAATCAACTAGGATGAAGAGACCCCTCCTGCTCTGTGCTAAATGAGTTTCAAAATGCTTTTATCCCTTAATATTTCCTCATTGTTCTTTTTGAAGCAAGGATAATGTCAGATATATTTGCACCAGTTAGAAATACCAATCAGTGTCTGATTCAAAGAAAAGCTAAGAAAATGTGAGGTCTGAAGACTCTGGACTTGTTCCAGCTCTGCACACCAACAAGTAGCTCATTTTTAACATGCTGGACAAAGCACTTCTTTCATGAAGAAACAGTCTGTTACACCCTCCCCCGCTTTCCTAGCTGAAAATTCCCCAACACATCATTTTCACTGACTGTTCAACACAGTGCTATGTCATGATGGCTACAGAGAAACCATAATTAACTTCTTTTATTGTAACTTGTTGTCTTTCTGTAATGTGAGGCACTATCCCTGTAAAGATTATTTTGACAAATGCCAGGGATAAATGGTTTACTGGTGCCTCCCTATTCCTCCAAATGGTAAATAGGATATAGAGGCAGTGCAAAACTTGAAAACCTCACAACACACACACAAATCTCAAAATAATTATGAGGTTGTGGAATTTATTGTCCCTTGGAGGTAAAGTGAATGTAGACTGAAGCTGAAAAACTGACCATATAAAAAATATTTTCTTTTTCTCATTGAGCTCGGGTAATTTTTATAAGCTGAACAGGAACTGCAACAAAACCTGAGAATGTAATCAAAAGCCAAAAATTTTATAGCAATGATATTGATGTTTTTCCCAAGAGTATAACAAGGATTGCATCTCTGTTTTATTTGTTGCTGAGCAAACACAAAATGTACAGACTTTGCTGTCATGAGCTTACAAATGAATTTGTGTTTCTTTTTATTCTTGTATACTGTTACACATATTCTTTCAACTGTAACACTTTTTTTTTTTTCTTTTACAAGCAAAGAGAAGGAATTAACCATGTAAATTGGCACACTGAGAGTAAGGATAACACTTAGCACAAACCTTAATCACTGGAACTGGACCCAAAATAAGTAGCTTGCTTTCTTGAATAACATTTACAAAAGAGTCATTCTTTCTCTGCATCACTACAAAATCTGCAGTCTAGATGTTCTTTTAGATCTTTATAAGCCCTGTGCATCCCTTCTAAGGATTGCAGAGAGTAGAAATGCTTGGTCTGCAGTTTCTCAGCACCTGGCCTATCAAGTGAACTAAGAAAAGATTCATGAAGTAAGAAAAGATTCATGACCTCTGCTCCACAGGGAGGGTATTGCATAGTAATGTGATCAGCTAATGCCAGTCATGTCCTCCCCCAGATTTGGTCAGGTGAATAGATACATCTCACATATAAAAAAGTACAAATATAAAACAAAACCAGTGGTTTCTCTGTGTATATCTGAGCAATGTACTAAAAACAGACCTCTAATAGCAGTATAAAGAAAAATATTTAAAGACCAAGTACCATAAGATAAAATTTCCTATACATCTTTAATTGCAGCAGACTGACATGGTTTTTATACAAACTGCAATGATATAGCCATTTAATTTTTTTCTTTGAGAAAATTCTTACAGAGGACAAAGAACAGAGTCTATGCAAAAAATAGCATCTAGCCAGCCAGCCAATTATTTTTCAACTTCATCATTCAGAACATTGTCCATATCTTATATACAGGATATCATTTCAACTGAACACTGAATTAAAAAATATTTATTTCTGGGGCATTCCTGTGTTATACACATCACTGTGGTAACAGAGTAACAGAAACATTATTTTGCAGATGCAACATCACATATAAGAAGGATAATGCAATTACACCTGAGATACAAGGAGCTTAATACCAGAATATTCAAACATCTATTAGCTTGGAGTGATCCCACTTGACGTGTCTACAGTCCAAATTTTCAGTGTATTTAGCATTTCAGAATATTTTCTCTGTTCAAAGGGAAGCTCCAGCAGACTTTCTCTGTGGTTCCCTTTTCTGTCCTGCTCTTTCTGCATTTCTGCACCTTTTACTCCTATTTTGACACTGTCAGCATCTCTCTGCTTCTTGGCCCCTATCATTTAAGTTTGTCCTTTTCTCCTTCCCACCCACACATTGCAGCTTGCTTACCAGTAAGGAGACGATGAACATGCTATCAAAATGACTTTTGGCTAGAGAAAAAGGATCAGTGAAGTTTTGCTGAGCTCCATGACAGCTTCTCAGCCTATCCCTACTACAGAGAGATAATAGACACTGCAGTGTGGCCCTGGGGGTGAGTAAGCACTGGCTGTTTTATGCTGGACAGCACATGGCCTTGGACAGCACCTGAGCCACACTGGTTGTAAGTGGTCATTTCACAGCCTTTACCATTTTCAGGTCAAAGTACTGAAAAATTGTGTGGGCTCTATTGCAATACCTCAAAAGATGTGTATTAACAGTGTGGCTGAGCTGACTGGGACATGACCTCGGGAAGGTTTGGAAAATATAACGTCCTGAACAAATGGGCCAAGATTGAGCATGGTGAATTGGACCTAAACTGGAGACTCTGTCACATTCCACAATCAGAGTGGATTTGAATGACTTTGACCCTTGAGAAGTGTCTAGGCACAATCTCAGAGATGACTCATTGGTATGAACCAAAAACATGTCAGATAGCATGAAAAATAATGACTGAAAACAGAAGGAAAGGATTGGATTTTTTTTTTTTTTTTTTACAGTATGGTTGTACTTTTATAGTTTGATCAGAACACATGAGAGGAGAGAGAGCACAGAAAGAAGATAATTGTCTGAAAGTTTCATAAATCTATGTTCTCATTGCTTTACCAGGAAAAAAAAAAAAAGGTATCTGGCACCTCTCTGTCACACCACCCTACTTTAATGTATCAAATTCATTCATCAGTAATTTGAAATTTTTATTAGTTACACATGAGATTTTCTTAACTAAAACACAAAAACATTTTAGGAAGCAATTGAACTGCTATCTGAACACTGAGTAAAGCAAACAGTAAAAATATAGCCCTAAAGCTTGGATCAATTTCACAAAGTATTTAGAAAATGCCAGTCAGACATATTTTTTTCATGAAGTGATAATTTATTTTTCTTTTTTACAGCAGATTATGTTTAAGCCTGGTTTTTGCAAGATTTACAAATTTGGAGAAACCAGAGTAATGACAACTAGTGCCTGTCTTCAATTGGAATAAATAACAAAATCTTTCTTGGGGTATTGTTCCTGATTTCATGGTATTAAGAAGGATATGCATATTTTTATGCATAAAAATAAAATGTTGAATTGTTATTAATAATAATTAATGTGTGGAGAATAAATTAATTACTTCAAACAAGGGCTAAAAACAAAAAAAAATGGTTTTATGTTTAACTGAAAATATAGCCAGCTACTAGCACCTTTAACTTTATGTCTAGTTTAGTAGGCCATTATTTCCTTCTATGTGTATTTCAGCTTTAAAAGTATAGGTAAATTGCATAATATGTGAAAGTAAGGGATTCTGCAAACAAAATATTAGAACTTCAGAGATTTATTTAAGAAAAACATAAAGGAGTCACTTTCATAGAACTAAAACGTAATGTTACAACTGATCTGAATGATAAAGCCAGACAATGTATGGATTTACTGCTTTAATTTTTAATAGACCACAGGGGTTTTTTTTGTGGGTTTTTTTTTTGTTTGTTTTGTTGGTTTTTTTTTTTTTTTAGAGATACTAGACACAAAAATAAAGTAAAAAAACTTTATGGAGTAGTGGAGACAACTATGACAAGGGAAGAGATTCAAAGTCATAGACAGTTAAATCAAGCAGGAGTCTTTAGTTCCTAGTGTAGTCTACTGTGTAACCTGTTTATTCATTAATGAAGCAATTGCAAATGTCAGGTTTATTCTCTTGCCATGATTGGCTAGGAAAAACAGGTTGAAAGAAAAGACTAGAACAGAGTTGTTTAAAGCTGTGTCTACAATCTCTGCATGGTTTTGGCCATGTTCCAGATACATTATAGAAATCTCAAAGCAGTCCCTTTCTTCTTCTCTTTTCTTTTTTCCTTTTTTATTTTTTCTTTTTCTTTTCTTCTTCATTCTTTTTGCCTTTCTCCTTCCTTTTTCCCTTTTCACCTTTTCTCCTTTAAAAGATCATTTTAATCTTTTTCCCCCTTTTAATTTTTCCTCTTATTTTTGCTTCATTTCTTCTTTCTTTTATTTTCTTTTTTTTTCCCTCTTCTCTTCCCTACTTTTACCCTTCACTTCCCTTTTGTTTCTCTTCCTTTCCTTCCTTTCCCCTCCCTTCTTTGCCTCGTCCTGCCTTAGCCTTACACATCTTCCTCTTTTCCTGCCTCTTCCTATCATTCTGTGTTTTCCCAGGAGAACAGATGCCCAAATGCAGACAGAATACATTTTGTGATGCATCCAGTTCCTGAAAATACCTCAGTTAACCCACGCTGGATCTAAGGAACAATCTTCATAGGCTTTATCACCTTTTACAGATTAAACTTCTGTCACAGTGGAGAAATGTTGATGGTATTCAGAGGGTCACATAATCAATTAACGAAACTTTAGATTGACCAATGCATTCATGAATTGCTTATGTCTCATGATTTTATGACTATTTAGGACATCTAACAACTACAGTTATTATTTTTCCCCTTCCAGTCTTTCCAATATATATCACTACTTGAAGGGTGGGTAAACTGAATTTTTTTCAATGATGCTGGATAAGCAGACATAAACAGACATATGTTTATTTGAAATAAACATGTATGGATGAAATTACACTATTGTAGTACTAACTTTGTAAACATAACTTTCGTGGATTTAATTTAGGAATTAAAGATCCTTAACATCTGATATTTCCAAATTCTCATTAATTTTATATCTTTTCTAAACTGCCTAATTCTTGCTGGAATTTCAGCGATGATTGAAGGCAGACGCTAGGCATATCTGAAATTCTCATAATTATTTGAGTGCACTGAAATTAGCTACATAGCCCTGTTTTCAAAGAGACAGAAGGCGTTTAACCTTTTAAAATCAATTTCAAAACACAGAAAGGAAATCCATTGGAAAGAAAAGCCTTCATAAAATATGCAGAGAAGAAAATTGGCATAAAAGGCTGATAGAAGTAGTCATTCTCTTTGGAAGACTGGAAATGTAAATAAAGGCATCATTCTTCTCAACATAAATTGTGCTTATGAAACATGGATGTTAGCAACGCTACACAGTGGAACATATTATCATGAAGATCAGTATACATTCTTCAGATGGTTTTCAAAAGTCATTAAAATCAAATGAATGTCTCAATATCTACACACCATCACATGATACACCTTTATGTACACTCTTTGCTGCAGAGTATAATAAATATAAGTCATAAGGCTTACAAATAAAATAAAACAATATAATAGCAACAATATAGCAAAACCACAACTACAAAACTGAATGTATATACTCTTGACTTCAGTAGTTTTGGCAATAAGACAATTTTTAATATATTTTTTATGGATTTAATAATATTTTTTTGCTCTTTTAGACTGACAAAGATTACAAAGTGCTTTGGAAATATGTCTAAGTGCCACAGATTTTATAATAGTTTTTACAAATAAAAGGGACTTATTCGTATATGTAGAGGGAATAAGCATTTCTTTAATGTGCATATTTGCATTTGAATTTAATATCAGCCCTCTTTATGCCCACCCCTATGAACACATCTACTAATGATGTTGACTTTTTAAAGCTATGTTGGTAGAAAATCTAAAAACCTTCTCATTAACACATTTTCAGGACTATATAAAATAACATTACATAGAAAATAAGGAGTTAAAAAATAGGTCTCTTAAAGAAAGGGTTTCAAATAGTTATTGCATTGCCAGCTGGTGGAGCCTCATCTGGAATATTGTTTCCACTTCTGGCCTTCTCAGTACAAGAAGGACATGGAGCTCCTAGAGATGGCAACAAAGATGAATAATCAACTAGAGCATCTCTCTTCCAAGGAAAGACTGAGGGAGCTGCCCTGCTCAGCCTCGGGAAGAGACAACTATGAAGGGACCTCATCAATGTCTATCAGTGTCTGAAGGGAGGAGTCAAGAGGACAGAGCCAGGATCTGCTCAGTGGTGCTGAGCAATAAGGCAAGAGGCAATGGGCAGAGATGGGTGAGCAGGAAGTTCCACGTAAACATGTGTGGTAGTTTTTTGTGTGAGTGAGTGACCGTACACTGGAACAGATTACCCAGAGAGGCTTCACTGTGTCTTTCACCAGACACATTTCTGCGCTGTGTTCTCTCGGATGACCCTTCTTGAGCAGGGACATTGGCCAGGTAATCCATGGTGGTCAAAAAAACCATGGGTGGTCACTTTCTTATTCTGGTCAGACTTGGCCTGTTTCAATTTATTTGGCATGTTTATTTTTTGACATACTTATGTATTTCTCATGCTTTAAGTTTCTTAATTTCAGAATTATTGATATATATATATATATATATATATATATATATATATATATATATATATTTACATTCTATCAGAATTTATGGAAAATGTTTATTTCCTGGAAATTGGATTTTCAAAGAAATTTTGACTTTGCAAGTGTAATTGTCTTTGTTAATGTCCACTACAGGCATTGTTCCAACAGACTTCATGTAAACCTGAAAGTCTAACTTTATTTTAGTAAGAGTGAAAAACAGCACCTCAGAGACTGCTGTGTCTTATTTCTGATACATTTAGTTTCTATGGGTGAGAGGCTTACTGGCCCAGATCAAAACGAAGTTTGAGATCTAGAAAACAGCTGATAGAATTAGGAAATGGAAGGTGAAAGAGATGGGAAGGGTTCGTGGGCAAGAGCACAGTCTTTACATTCTTCCATTATATTTCACTGATTCTGCTGGTGTGGATATTAATTTGTTTCTCTTAGTTACTGGATGTATTGCACTGCATTAAGCACAAAAAAAAATCAATGACTTTTTTTTGAGAAAGATTTTTTTTTTTAATTCTACACATATTTAAATAGAAACTATTGGAACTCATGCTTTCTAATTCAACTGTTTTGTATTTTGTTCCCCCTTGTCCTAAGAAAGTAATATATAATATAAATTACTTGTTCTTTTTGGCCAATCTTCAACATTTTTATTAATACTTTCTGATCTCTCCATAATAAATCTGTCACAAAATCTCATTTTTTCTTGATTTTTGCATATCTTCTTAGAAGTCAAATTTTTCCCATCTCATTTTGTATAGTATGCTTTGTAGAGCCCTGCAAGTCTGATGAAAGGTTGGTTAATTTTACCTTTCTGCGAATAGAAAGTCCACACAGATTTGACAGTAATTCAGATAAAGTCTTGCAGAATTAAATTAAATTACAAACCAATTTTCTGAACAAAATTTTTTATTTCATATGCTGGAAAATGTCAACATGTGTTTGAAGCTAACTCAAAGCCTTTGAAGCTTATCAAAGTATTTTATTTATTTTTTTCTTCTGAGAAGATTATCTTAAAAGTAGCATCATCTGTTGGAACTAACAGAGTAGTAAACCCACTAATTTCATTTTTATGGTATTTGTACCATTTGATTTATATCCTTATGATTAGAAAATGTGAGATGAACAGATTAAAAAGTGTGATGTTCTTTTCTGGAAAAATAATGGAGGTCCGAATCCAAGTGGTGAGAACCATAAAGGCTGGTTTTTAGTTCCCCTTAGAAATTTCCACTTGACTTGAGAGAAGGTTCATGCTGACACAGAAACACAGTTTACACTGTAGGCTGAGAGATTTACAGGACGTAATTGTGAATGTATTTTATGGAAAGAGAATTATAAATGTTATGCGTACCTAATTCACAGAACAGGCAAGGACAGCTGCCCACTCACAATTATGTAACACAGTTCTGTGTCAAGCACTTAAGAATGGTAAATGAAAACAAACAAAAATTATTTTTAACATGGAACTGATATTTTTAATAAAGGTTCATTTTCATTTCTTGTGATTATCTATAAAAGGTAAAATACAATTGTGATGAGCTGTTTGGTTAAGCCTGGGGAGGAAATTTGTCTTCATTTAATCTCTCACATAATGGAATATATTACTCTGAATAAAACAGGCATCTCACAGCTTGCATATTTGGCAGCCTGACTTCCTATTTCAGTTCTCTATAACTAAGACAGTATTATTCAATTAGCAAAAAATACATTGTGTTCAAAAGTAAAACCTGAGGAAAGGAAATAGTAATTTTTTAATATAAGGGACAACTAAACAGTCTTTAGAAAAGTAATTCAATATTCCATAAACTCAAGATCATTTTCTCATCTTTATGCAAATTGTATAATATCTCTGTGATTCAGCAAGTGATCTCCTTTGTTGCTAAAGTTATGGGTCAATTATGGCTAAGCAACTGTGATTACAGGACCATAGCAAAAGTTTTGGCAGCTTGGCTGTAGGCATTTTTATGTAAAATTACTACTCCTAAAGTTTTAATTTAATATGATGGAAAATAATAATAAATATAAGATCTGTGGCTCATCAAAAGCTGTTTTATGTGCTACTGAAAAAGGGCAGTTCACCAAAATGAACAGAAAAATGTCTTCAAAGCATGAGCAGAACTTAACTTCAAGGACAGGGGTTCTTTTCTTTTTTTTTCTTTTTTTTTCTTTTTTTTTCTTTTCATATTCAGTTTGCCAAAGGCTGCTGTCATCACTAATAGCATTATTTCTAAATCATTTGATCTGTAAAGTTGCACCAGACAGGTCACTTCTATTTCTACGCTCTTATTTTGTATTTTGGAACAATTGGCACAGCTAATCAGAGTGATTGATTGATACATGGTAGAGGAAGGTAGCTGAAAATTATGACAGCATGTTAGCATTTTCTTGAGATGACTTATATCCAGTCTCTTAGCATACACTTTATAGACACAAGATCAATATTTTATTAGCAATTACTAATAATTCATGATGAGGTAATACATGATGAGGGGAAACCATTTCCTGATATCTGATAGCAGGCTATAAATATAGCAGCCCCCTACAGATATATATTGCTCTTCTATACTGTTAAGAATATATTCCAGAAGACAAAAAAAGCCCAAAATCCAAAACATACTTTAATATTTGGATAAAATAATAGTTTAATTGAACTCCTTCAGGTTTATTACATTATGCTTGAAACAGCTTTTGTCCATTATCTTCAAAAGAGTGATGTAATGAGAGAGAATTAAGCAGTGCTTGATTTACAAAGTTCTATTAAGTTTATAGTAAGAAATGTGCAGTTATAAAAGGTCTATAACTAGATTTAATGGGATTCTTTTCTTCAATAGAAGAAACTTTCATGCAAGTCAAGGAAGAAGTATCACACTGCCTGCGTGGGTGTTCACCATGTGGAACTCTGATTCTTACTAAACAGAACCCCAAATGAGAAAAATCTCCAAGGTTTCTACTGGCAGGTTTACGTACCTGCAGTGCTTTCACTTTTTGGCTTGTGTGAAAGCACAGCAACAGCTTTAAAGAATTGTTTTCACTGGAGTGTCTCCTTTTTTTGGTTTTTTTTTTACAAGTTTACAGAGCCTTTTTACAGGTTTCTAACTCTAGCATTAAGAATCTCTTTTCTGAAGGCTTATGATTTAGCTATCTGAAAATAATTTGCTTATTATTAAGTAGGCCAAATGATAAATCTACACATATTTCCCTGTCATCTACAGCTTTGGTTACTCTCATTTTTGGTACATTAATCTTCTCCCTATCTCATTCTACAGCTATTACCTAATCAAGTGAAAAATTAGAAAGGAATACTCCAGAATAGTGAATGGAAAAATTCATAAACATGGTTAAATTCATGTAAGCTTACTACTCAAATATTGTGAGTATGATTACAATAATCCAGCTTTATATGATCACAAAAGAGATATGTGGAAATGAGAGTCATAGTAGGCTGACTTCCTTTATACAAAAGGAAAAAAAAAAAAAGAAAAAAATTTTTGGGTTATGGATCATTTAGCTTGGTTTAGGTATCTGCTTTAGAATAAGAAGAATCACGCCCTTAATTCCAGTCAATACATTGACCACAACTCATTGACTATATAGGTAGACAGATTAGGATTTCAACCATAGATTTAGATATCAAAATCCACAGAGGGAAATTTATATTCTCATTTATAAGTTTAAGGCAAGACATATCCTATTGAAAGTGTTTCTCCAAATAAGAGAATTAAATTCTCTTTATATATACATATTTATATATGTGTGTATGTAGGTATGTATATATATACACACACAGAGACATATATATTCACAATAGTGGGCATTCAAAAATTTGCAATGAGACATTTAAAATAATGTGTCTTTCCTTGTTAATTTTCCAATTATATGACCTGATGTCAATGCAAGAGAACAGAGAAAATGGCTTAATGAGTCAGAAGCAGCACAGAGCTGGCTAAGAGACACTGAATATGTCTTCAGACATACCTGTCCGTTTTGCTGATACTCTGTGGTGCTTTTTCCCATCACCAATTAATAACTTGGCAGCCTTACCCTCAGATCAAAGGAACTCTGAGCACCTGCATGAAATCATACAGGTCATATGAGATTTATGTGATAACTCAGTTATTAAAGAGCTCATCATGGAGGTATGTAATTTTTTTTCTCATTTTCACAGCTTTTCTTCTGTGGAAAACAGTTGAAGTGCAATGTCGGGATAGAGGCGTGGGGAAGAATCAGTTTAAGATAAGAGAATGAAGATGTGCACATGCTTAGCTCAGAAACCTCACGTTAAACAGCTCAGGTCAAGGGTTGGGAAGAATTTCTCACTTCTGGCACTATTACAATGTTTCCTCATTGAATACAAAACAGTCATTTGATTAAGGACTACAACTCCATCTCCCAATCTCACTACAAGGTTGTAGAGTCTTGTGGTCTCCTTACTGATGATATGCAATCAAGGCATCAGCTCAGGATCTAAATGATTTTGAGGTAGATTATTTGTACCCTCAACTGAAATACCACTTTAAAGAATAATGGACAACATTTAGAGCAGTTTATTTACTCTAGTGGAACAGAAGCCAGAAGTATGTCCCTGATATTTTTATTACTGAAACAACAGGCACTGACACTGCAGAAAAACTTCACCAATGTGTTGGAGGGAGGGCTCTGAAAGCTTGATTCTCCAATCCTCAAACTAAGAGGCTGGCTGTACACTCATTCCCTGACTCCGTCATGAATAAAAATTATTTTCTTAATCTTTCAATCTAGATGATTTTTAAGTACGGCAGCACAAGTATAGTTTTAAGCAGCTCTTAATTGTTCCTTTGATATGATGATTACAGTACTTCAAAGGTAGCCATGTGGTTGAACTGAAGCCCCTAAGAAAAAGAAGTTCCCACACATTTTCAGTTTTGAAAGCAACAGATTCATAATATCATGTGCTTTTTTTCCTATTCATGTCTCTGAAGAAATGACAAATTTTCTGAATCTTTCAACAAAATTTGATGAAGCATCTAATCTGATGTAATCTCTTTATATCTTTTGTGGCATGAGAGTGTTTTCTAATAGATACTATAGTAAGTACTATAATAAACAAAATAGCACTTTGGTTTTAATTTGCTTTTTTAGAAATTTCTTTGTTCCAAAAAAAAAGCTCTTTTTTATTAGTTTAAGAAGCAAATATTCATGCATTTAAAAAAAAAGAAGTATAATGGACCGCATCATCTCATGTATAGACATGCAGGACATTTTATATAAGACACATATTTCTTCACACATGTAAAGAAATCACCTTTTGAACAAAGACAAGGTGAAAGATCTAGGCTGAATTCCAGCTGTTTGAGGAATTTATAGACATCATCATAGGCACTTCACTCAATGTTTGCTTCCATTTACAACAATTTTTTTTTTTTCAGTCTGAACCTGAAGGATTAGGGTTGAAGGATGGGAGAAAAGACGGAAACAGTACAAAATGGAACATCATACCAATAGTGTGTTAGATTATGGTTGGATGCCCTGATAGTTATTGTGGCTGCAAGGATGTGTGCAGGACATGCACAGCTCACAAGGGACTGAGAGGAGATTTAATATAAAGCTTGTGTTGCAATCATTCAAGAAGATTCTCAGGTTCTGTAAGTGGAGATTCATAACATAATGTCATCTGACATTACAGGAATGGTCCTATGCACTTTAAATAAACATATTTTGAGACTTAAAAAAGCTCAATCCCCTTTTGCGCAATTCAGCATTAACATAGTTTCTAAGGAAAAAAGGAAATTAAATGAATTTCCCCCTTCTACTGAATTTTTCAAATTTTATAACAGGGAGTGCAGAAGCCTGTCATGCTTCTTACAATCTGTGGACCAAAACAAAAAATAATACTTTGTACAGGAACCCAGAGCAAAATTCATGCTATGGATCATAACAGTTATGATGTTTTGTTTTCATAAAAATTTAGGTCACTTAATGAATGTTGAGAATACAAAAAAAATTATTAAAGAAATTGAATAGCATATTTAATTTAGGAATGTCTTAGTATTATAGTGGCTGAAATATCAATAATTATCTAGTCTTCAACCACTTCCATTAAATGCTCACAGAGTAGAGCCTTAGAGCCACTTAATGTCAACCTTATAACCAGCTAGGAACAAATATTTCAAGAGAGCCCATAAGTTTTAATAAAAATCAACTACTAAAAATATAGATATATGAAAATATGCTGCATGCCAGACACCCACAAATGCCACTAGTTTCTCCTCTCTGCAGTCAGACAGAGGAGAAAAAGGTTTGAGATAAGGACTGGGAGAATCCACTCATCAAATATTGTCACGGCTAAACACTCTTAATTTAGAGATCTGAAGTGAATTTATTACTGACAAAATAAGAGAAGGATAATGAGAATTAAAATAAGCCCTTAAAAAATACCTTCCCTCCACCCTTCCCTCCTTCCCAGCACCATCTCCTCCCCCAGTGGTGCAGGGACAGAGGGAACGAGGATTATGGTCAGTTCATCACCCTTCAGTGCGGGGAGAGGAGTGGTTCCCTTGCTCCACCCTTGGGTCCCTCCTATGGAAGACAGTTCTCCATGAACTTCTCCAAAGCGAGTCCATCTCATGAAATACAGCTCTCTGTGAACCACTGTGGTGTGGATCATGCTTCCATGGGGTGCAGACCTTCAAGTACAGGCTGCTCCAGCAGGGGAGAAAGGCCCCTCTCTCCACAAGTCTCCAATGGGCTCATAGCCTCCTCCAGGCATCCACTTGCTCCAGCATCGAGTCCTGCTCCATGGGCTGCGGGAGGATCTCTGTATCTCCATGGACATCCATGGGCTGCAGGGGCACAGCTGTTTCACCACAGGCTGCACCATGGGCTGCAGAGGAATCTCGTCTCCAGTGCCTGAAGCACCTCCTCTCCCTCTTTTTCCATTGACCTTTGTACCTGCGTGTTTCTGTTCTCCTAGGTTCTCACTCTCCTCTTTATTACTCACAAGTACAGCTGCATAACCAATTTTTGTTTTGATTTCTTCTTAAATATGTTTTTACAGAGGCATTGCCACCATTTCTAATTGGCCCAGTCTTTGGAGTCTAATTGGCATGTCTGTCTTTGGAGCCACCAGGGACTGGCTCTGCTGGACACTGAGGAACCTTCTAGCAGTTTCTCACAGGAGCCACCCCTATAGGCCCCCTGCTACCAGAAGTGAGACCATGCAAACCCAATACACCAGGATTCAAAGTTGCTTTTATAAAGGAAAAGGTATGGAGCAAATATATTTTGGGAACTTGGGTAGTAATGTAATTTTAAATTAAATACAAAAGCTGCTGAAAACACATGCTTTAATCACAGAATCATCTTCTTACCGTTTGGCCTGACAAAACTGAAGTATCAAACAAAGTCAACACAATTAAATAGTAACCAAATACCAGTTTACAGCCATCATTCATGAATTGATCTACTTGGAATTTCCAGGTGAAGGAATTTGTGTCCAGGTTTCATTTATGAAACTGGTTACCATTTATCTTGATGGTTGGACAAAAAAAAAAAAAAACAGGTGCCAATATCTCTGGAATTTATTCACTTCCATACTTAGATAAATCTTCATATACTAGATGTCTAGAATGAATGAGTCTGCCCACTAATTTGAAAATTTGTACTTCTAGCTACTCATCACAAACTGAAATATTACAAGGGAAAATCAAACAGAGATGTTTAAAAATGTCTCTTCAATACAGTTCCTCTCAACACTCAAGGGAAATATTATTACTTTAATTTTCTGGGAATAGAGTATAATCTAGAAAGCAATTTTTAGTGAGTCTCTTGGCTCACATTAGATGTAGAATAAATGTTTTTTTAAACATAATCTGTAACACTTAATTGCAAGTCCCTGTTCTGCCAGTTATTTAATCTTTTTTACATTTATTAACATTGTTCCTGAGAGGTCTATACAGCCTTCAATCTCTCCATTATTCCATTATCTAAAAGGAAATCAGTAACACAACTTCTGATTATGTCCTGTTGAAAGTTATATTTTACAAGAATATAGTGAAGCAAATGGGGAATATTACCTAACAATTCTGATACATTTTGAAAAAGGATATGTTCGAGAAAATAAACATGTAAGGAATTCTGTTTTGATAGCATGTCTTAATAACATTTGCTAAACTGCTCCCTCTTTCTTTCTCTTTCTCTCACTCTTGCTCAGCTTTACTTTATTTTTAATTAATTAAAAGGGAGAAAACCCTACTGGAATTTTAATATTAAATTTAAGTGTTTGTAATCTACTAATTTACTCAGGCAGATTCATTAGTAGTTCCTATTACCTTGTATTTAAATAATATGTCCTGCATAATACTGATGCAGGATTTAATTTATACATATTAAAAACATTCATTGAGTCAAGAAGGATACTAATAAATTTCAGCTTTCTGAGTGTGAGACCAAAGTTTTTCTTATTGATTTCTACTTAACAGAATCAATCATACCTTCAAGAGATTCCGTAGCATTCCTTTTGGGATGCATAGCTGAAATCCAGGAATCCTGACTGAAATTCAGCTGTGTATATCAATACCGTTTCTTAAAAGTGATGATGCTAAAAATACTGAAAGGACTCTGGACTGCTGACACTACGTTTTATTGAAGGATAAACTACAATACGATGACTTATGTGGAACAGAAGCTCAGATCAAGTTGGTCAGAAAAAATCAAAATGAAAACAGTATTAGAAGTCCTCACTGCTCACTGTTTCATCTCAGAGGTAGGTCTTTCCCTTCACCTCACTCTTGCTCTGAGTGTTTAATGTCTTGCTGAGTAATGAATAATTCCAAGCAGTGCACTGGAGACCTCTGGAAACTGCCTATGTATCACGTCTGCCTCTTTATAGTGTGTCTCCTTCCCTTCTTGGGAATATGCATTTATGTGGAGAATTTTGAGTTGTCCCATTCTGCTTCCTTCCCTCAGGAGATGACTGCTGCTCCTCTTACTCCAAAGGACTGAGTATTGATCCAGTATGTGACAGCCAGCAGTGACCAAGTACATGACCTCTCTCCCTCTGGCTCAGCTGCATCTTTCAGAAAAACAGAGTGTATGGCATAAGAGAAAACAGAGCAAACAAATATATGCTATTTTATGTTCTTAATATGAGTTTGTTTGTATGTATATCAAAATGTTTCAGAGCCTGCATTGAATTTGTCAACAATGGAAATTTTCTCTGACTCCTGACAACACCATCTCTCTCCTCAAACCTGAATCTGAGAAGCACAAACTCTGTTTAGAAAGAACTAATCACCATACTTGCATAGGAGCTATTCTTAATGAAAGATAACACTTGGTGATAAAAGGATATGAAGTTAGAATAGGTGGTTATTTTAACTGTTGTAACTTGGAAGAACAGATATTCTTAAACTTCACTTTTCAAAAGCCGCAGCTTTTTAAAATGTATAAAGGTCACTTGTGTTTCCTTGAGGAAATAAAAGCCTGATCAGAGTTTATCAGAGTTTTTCTGTGTCCAGACTCTGGAGGTTCTACTAGGCCTGGCCATACTTCCGCAACCAGGTCCCCATGTTACCTGCCCCCCCCCCCTCCTCCCCCACCCCCTCCCCAGAAGCATCAGCCCCTGCCCCAGGAATGCCACAGCAAGGCTGGTCTCCATCTCCCCTCATCCCTGTCCTGCTCAGCTGAGCCAGGTCCTTCTGCAGGTGCACCTTAACCCATCCTCTGGGATGTTCCAAGTGCCCAGAACATCTGCCCCAATGCCTCACAGCTGTCCTGCTTCTGGCTAGGGTTGGACCCTGGCTGATGGGTCCTGGGATGGACCCTGGTGGAGGGTCCTGCCCCGTCAGGACTAAGTGAACAACACCTCTGAAGCCCCAACATCAGCGAGCCAACGGCCCTCATGGTGTCTTGACGCTGGTAATGTGCTTGGGATACCCTTCAGAAAACAAAAAACAAATCATAGCTTCTTTTGAGATGAAGAAGTCATAGTAACTGTAGAATCATAGAATTATTTAGCTTGAAAAACACCTCCAAGATCATCAGTTCCAACCATTAACCTACCACCACCATGTTCACCACTGAGCTATGTCCCTTTGTCACACATTTTTAGAGCTCTTCAAGGTATGATGACTGCACCATTTCCCTGGAAAGCCTGTGCTAATGCTTGACAATGCTTTTTGCAAAAAAAAAAAAAAATTCCTAATATGCAATCTAAATCTCCTTTGGTAGAACTTGAGGCCATTTCTTCTCAGCTTGATTCTCATTACCTGGGGGAATATACCAAAACTCGCTATAACTTCCTTTCAGGTTGTTGTAGAGAATGAGAAGATCCTATTTAAGCCCTCTTTTTTTTCCCAGGCTGAGCACCCCCAACTCCCTCAGCTTCTCCTCATAAGACTTGTGCTCCAGCACCTTCACTAGATTTCTTGCCTTTCTCTGGACACACCACAGCACCTCAGTGTCTTTCTTGTAGTGAGGAGTCTGGAACTGGACACAGGATTCAAGGTTGTTCTCTTTATTTTGGCCTATTCTAATGGACACTGTGCAACTTGAAGAGTTTATCTCTGAAACATTTTATCTGCAGTGACTACTTTTCTTTCATGTATTCCAACAAATTAATGCAAAGTCCAGAATGCACCTTTTTGTCACCCCACCAGAAACCTCTACAGCTTGCTTCAATATTTCAGCAACAGTTACCTCCTGAGATATGCTAAATACTCAGCTTCTTGATTCAATAAATGTAATACCGCAAGGTTAGGCTGAGGACAACCATTTCTGACTTTGTTACAAAGTTCCATAAACAATTATGTTTCTCTTCTTCAGGTTATGTAAATAAATACATTTAATATGTGCTTATCTTCTCCGGAAAATTTAAATATATGCACTAACAATGTCTGTAATGATAATCACCCCAATTTAATGTTCCAGAGAAGGCATCACCACTGCCAGAAGAGAAATTATGGGAAAATGAGAATAGCCTGGCTCCATTTAGGTTAAGACTATATTTTTCACTTAGTTTCTGAATTTGGCAATACTTTCTCACCTTCAGAATTAAATAAGTGTCTAAAATTAGAATAACATAAAAATTAAATTAGAGCAATAAAAAAGTAATAAAATTTTAAATTTATTCTTCTATGAGGAGAGGACTTATAAGTAGCCCTTATAAACTACAATATTATTATTTGTCACTAGTATTTGGAGAATATATGAGATAATCCAACCATACATTTCAAAACTGTAAAGGAATTAAAATAACATCTAGATGCTTATGCAGTAGATACTAAAATAATTTTGCTAGATTTCTAGCCAGTCTTTTCTGAAAACACAGTTATATAACACACAGGTTTTGAAAACATATTTATGGGAGTACAACTATTGTCACAAGCATTTTGTGTATTAGACATTCAATAGTCTACAGTGAACAGGGTTTGGTACTCCTCAGAAATTCCTATAGACTGTTGAGAAAAAAACCCATATTTTTTGTGCCAGATCAGAATTGCTGTGACTGCAAAACTCATTCAGGTGCAATATAAACCTAGTTTTTATAGACCTATCATCTTCAGAATGATTCTTTTCTATGACAAATAAAACTTTCCGCAAAACATTATGGTGATAATACAGATCTGTTGGAGTGAGTCCAAAAGAGGGCCAACAAATTCATTAGAGGGATGGAGCAGCTTCTATATGAAGAAAGGCTGGGAGAATTGGGTTTGTTCTGCCTGGAAAAAAGAATGCTTAAGTGTGGCCTAATTGCAGCCTTCCAGCACCTGAAGGGAGCAACAAGAAAAATGGAGAGACACTATTGAAAAGGACATGTAGTGACAGAATTAGGGGAAATTATTTGATTCTACTAAAAGAGAGTAGATTTTGGTTAGACATTAGGAAAAAAATTCTTTACTCTGAAGGTGGTGAGGTGCTGTAACAGGCAGCCCACAGAAGCTGTGGGTGGCTCATCCCTGGAAGAGTTTAAGGCCAGGCTGGATCTCTGAGCAACCTGGTACAATGGCAGGTGTCCCTCTCTGCAGCAGGGAGTTTGGAAACAGGAGATCTTTAAGGTCCTTTCCAACCCAAACCATTCTATGATAACATTTTCTAAAGCTCCAGAGTTCCAGTAATTCCATGAGGAATGTGCAACCATTACAATCTTTCCCCTACAAACACAAGTTACCATTTGCATAAATTAGCAACTATTCAAAGAAGAATACAGTCTTCTGTAAACATTCCAGACAACCAAGTATGATCAATAATTGGATTTTGCTACTGACTTGAAAACAAAGAGGTACTTGTGACCTTTGTGAACCCTTAGCATTCATAAATGTACTTCATTAATATGAGGCTGATGTCTCTCACTAAGATCTGCAGCCTCTAAACAATGTGCCTTTTGGAGTTTTTGTTGCAAAATTTCTTTCTGGGAAAGGATTTCATCTTATGTAAGTATGCTTATAACTGGATTACATTACTGTAGGAAAAAAAATCCTTTTTTTTTTCTTTTTCTTTCTTTTTTTTTTAGAGATTTGCAGTTAAATAAAACAAATAAGTGGAGCTGATCCTAAGCAGATAAAGACATGTAATTTCCATCCTGGTTCTAATACCTATTTTAGAAGAGTGAAAAGCTCAAACAGTCCTAACATTTCTCCTAGAAGCTGTTTGTCGTACAGCATTTCTGTTTCATCATCAGCTATGTAGAAAATTCATTAAGGTTGTTGGGATCAACAGATGTGAAACAAGAAATGGGAGATATTATATAGGAGATATTACCTGGCTGTGCGTTTCATAGAATCAAAGAATGAATAAGGTTGGAAGGGACCTCTGAAGGTTCGTTCAGTTCAACTCCCTTGCACAAGTTGTAACCCTTAGAGCAAGTTGTTCAGGAACATGTCTAGATGGCTTTTCAATATCACCAAGGAAGGAGAGCCCACAACTCCTTGAGGAAACCTAAAGCAGTGCTCTGACAACCTCACAATGAAGAAGTGTTTCCTTATGTTAGAGGGAAGCAACCATGCTTTCTGCCCATTGCTTTTATTCTTGTCATTGGGAACCACTGAAAAATGTCAGGTTTCTGTTTCTCTTTCTCATCCAAAGCCCCTCTGGATAACAGCATAACCCTCTCGTGAATCAGACACCTCTCCTAGTTTTCTGTCATAAGCAACCTTGCTAAGTGTGTACCATTTTCCAGATCATTAACGTGGATGCTGAGGATTGGATGTAATATTGACCATCCTTGTAGAGAACTATTCCTTCTGTTACCCCACTGTTTGTTGAAGTTCCTAAAATATTTTTGATAGAAGTAGAAAAACTTGTTCCGTTTTTCTGCCAACTTTATGTGACATACCTAGGGTGTCACCCAGAAGGAAAAAGTAAAACACATAGGCACACATATATCTTTAAAAAAATGAAGTTTATAGTACAGTTATTAACTGTATTGGCCACAGAAGTATCTAGATTTATAGACATTCTTTTTTCTATGCTCTCTCTGTTTAGGGGTGAATCTTTGGCATATCTCTTTTCCCATCCACTGTGCAAATTATGCTGTTGCCAAAGGAAGTGCAGAATCTGTCAGAAAAGCCAAATGGAAAAATTAGGAACTGAGGATTCCTAAGTTCTCAAACTGAAAATGCTTGAGGGAAGAGTCTCTTAAATATATTATCTGTTCAATATGTAGTTAATGAATGGTAAACAGTGCTAAAATGTTGTTTTATTATCTCTATAAATTGAAAATCACAATGCTGAGCACAGTTTTTGTGGAAATTTATGTGTAGTCTGTGTTGGTAGCTGAATGTGAGTTAAAAATTATAATTGCATATAAATCTGAGTTCTAGGGTCCAGGTTAAAAGCAATTTGATTTACTAGTATAAACAAGTGCTAAGTAATGATGCAGAATTTTCAGTTGATAAGATTTGATCCTGTTTCTTTCATGTTGTCTCATTTTCTGCTCATTTTTTCCTGTTTTCATCTCTGAAATGAAATAATAATTGAAGTTTGTGTAGCTTTTTTTTCTGAAGCAGTTAATGAATACCTTATACTATGATGAATACTGTGAAACAGATCCAGTGTAATGTCGTTGGAAAGTTTGGTACATGGATTATATTTAGATGCACGTGCCTTCTCTAAAAGCCTCACTCACTCCCATCAAGCCAGTGAAGCAATGCATAATACAGCAATTATTAATAATATGAAAACTCAATCCTTATGTTTTGTCATCCTGACATATCAAAAAATCTGTTGACACCTCCGTGTGGCACACAGGTTCCCATGCATGCTAAGAAGCCTGCTGGTTGTGGAATATATTCTACCCTGCACCTGGGCTTGGCTGCAGACCAGAGGTACTGAGTGATCTCTGTTTCCTCTGGGGATTAATCTCTTAGTCTTGCCAGGCTTTGCTCAGCTCACTGGGGCTGCAAGGGATTCAACGGAAAACTGACGGAATTTTATACATGTTAAACTTACCTGGCCAGTGAGTCATTAAAGCACTTTTTATTTCTGAATACATTACAATCACCAGTTCCAATTTGATGGAAGATGGTTAAAAATGTAGAAAACAAAAAATAAATTGGTATTGGGTTATTCGATGTCTTTTCTTTGAAGTCTGAATTATTGGTAAGAACAAAATGTTAGAGACATGCAAAAAGAGGGAAAATAACCAGAATTATCTTCTGACCTCTCCCTGACACAAAGTTATCTGAATTTTTATTTAAGAGTAACCAGACAAAGAAAAGGAATTTTAGAGCATATTTTTTTCCAGTTTCATGCTACTTTGATACATCTGTACCCAAGGCACTGTCAAATTAACAGCTTGTTTTTAAACTGTTGTGCTGTTTTATTAATTTTGCCATCTTTTGATGAACCATGATTGAATCTCTTTTTTTTTCCACTATTTTCTCCACATATATTATTGAACATATTCACATGTTCCTCAAGCGAAATCTTGCTAAAAATGACGTCTAGTGGGGAAACAAAAGGTTATTCTGATAGTGGCTGGTTTTTATTTAGAACATAATAATTGCTGTTATATAATCCAAATTCTGCATTTTCATCCATTATATTTTTATTTGTGACTTAGAATTATTTTTCCTTCCTAATTTTTTTTTGCATTAATGTCCTTTTTTGAACATACTAATTTAGAACTCAGTCTTATAAATATAAACATGTGCATTTTAGACTTAAAAAGTGTACAATTCTTTAGATTTTTATAAAGACTTTATGTTTTAGGAACAAAAAATTAATTTTTTTAGAAGGATCAAATCAAAACTGCTCATAATAAGCTTCTGGAAAATTTTACAGCTAAAATAATTGCCTCTTAAAGCCAAATGGTCAGATTTTATTTGAAAATGTTTTTAAAACATCTATGTTGTTTAATCTCCTGCTCTCTTCAATAGTGAAATTTAATTTTATACATTTATATGATAACCTTTTTAACATGAGTAGGAAAAACAATTAATTCTATCTGCAACACACATTTACAGTGTAGTATAATGCTATGTTTGAACATCTCTTAATTTATATAACTCTTCTGAAATGTAAATATGAAAATAATCATGTAGTAGTTTCTGAAATTATGCACCATATCAGCTAAAATGAATGATTGCTATTATATTTTTATTATTAAAGCTAATACCAATAGTACTCTAATAATACAAATTTTATATCTTATTTTTGTTAAGGCTGAAAACCTGGAAATCCTGATAGAAGAAAAAAGAACTAAGCAAGGTGCAAAAAGGATAAATATGTAGCACAAAACAGCAGAATTTAAAAATAAGGTGTTTAATGGTAATTTGGGCTCATCTTCTGAAGTGTCAGAGCAAAATTATTTGCTCATTAAATGTTTCTAATATTGAATTTTGGAAGATTTAATTTACTTTAAATAAGTAGAAGAACATGTATATGAAGGTTTAATTTAACTGTTAAATAATATCTGCTTGGGATGGGGTGCATGACAATAAAGTCAATAACTGCTCAGTATAATATGTTCCCTGATGTCTCAGTATAATAGGATATGTCTCCATATGCTTTCCAGCAACAGCCATTCCTTCTCCCTCGACCCAGTTCCTTCCTGTAGCTTTATGAATATTTAAACTGCTAAGGTACAAATAGAGATGCTTATAATCTTGAAGTCTGTCTAATTGTTATCTTTGTAGCTTACTTTGTAGTAATGTATTATTACATCATTTTTGAGTGATAATGATGTGCTCCCATTTTGAACAACATTCTATATAAACCATTTTGTCTGCTGACTCTATGTTATCTTGAACCTGAATATTGATGAATTTAGCTTCTGTAAAACTCTTGTTAAAATTCCGGCAGCAAGTTAAGGGAGATAAACTGCATTCATTCACTCTATTATAGTGATTTTAATTTCCTCATGAAGTCAACATTTTCAGCAGGAGATGTCAAGGAACATGTGAAAACATGTCAGAGAGGGCTGCTTTGCCGTCACCTTTCAAGGATTACTTGTGTAGACGTTAAATGAAGAATCCACATCATTTACCAGGATTCATGTGCTTGCATATCCTTGACACTATTTTGGGGCATCCATTACAGGGAGTCAAAATTTCCTGGAGTTCTGTTATCTAACATAGGCATTCACTGGCATTTGAGGGATTATAGGGAATGCAAGACCCGTGGAAAGGCATGGCATGTTTGCCAGCAGACCTACGAGTGACCCCTGGTTTATGAACCAGCACATTGGAGTCATGCATGAAACCTTTTGTTAAGTCAAATAATATAGATTTTCATGTTTTGCAAATGAATTAAGTTGTACATTTAGGAAGATGGATTGGATTTTTTATTTGTTTTTTCCTTTTTTTTTTTTACCATAATGTAGCAAAGAATGGGTGTCAGAATTTTTTTTCAGCATAACAGATAGGATGAAAAAGTGACTCTGGAACATATATATATAGTGATAGATGAAGACCAAAGGATAAGATCAAAAGTTGAGCTTCTGACAGATTAAATTGCTCAGGGGGTTATTTACTCCTTGGATCCATTTTGAACAATTCCAAAGCATTCTATCCAAGCAAATTTGCTTATATATAAGTAATTAGGCTATTACTACATATTCAGAACCACAACAACAGCAAAACCAAAACATTTCTATTTAAAATAATTATTTCCTAACATTTTGAAATTCATTGGTCAAGGCATCCTTCAGATTCTTCTCTAATCTCTTTTCCTTGGAGATTCTGACATCTAATATGGAAATATGTGAAAACTGACAGTATCTATCAAATAACTAATATTTTACTTGAGAATAACATGTGTCATGTTTAAGACTACCAAATTTTAGCCATTCTGTCTGAAAAGCTTCATGTCAAATCTATCCTTGGAAAATACCAGCCTAGAGGAGTCTAGGAATGAAAGCAAGGAAAGGACTTCCATATTCATGATTGGTTTTGCTCTTTCTCGTTCATCAGAGTGGAATAGGGTATCACAACTTTTAGCACTTAGCACTTGCTTATTATTTCTTTAAATTTCCTACAATTTCTCAGAGTGAGGAGAAGAGTTAACGCAATGCTGAAGGTAAAAATTACTGAAGACAAAAACTATGTGTCTCAGTCTCTAAGAAGATGCAGGAGAAGACAGGAGAGAATAAAGTACATGAAAATGAACCCCGGATAGAGAGCAAAAGGGAGTATCCTGAGGCAAAAAGCTTGCAAAAAAAGGCCAGAACAGCTCAGTGGAACAAGAATTAGATGGGCAAATAAGTCAAAATGTATGCTAAGAGTAGATCAGTGTGGTGTCAAGTAGATTTTACTGGAGTGTGCATAAGGATAAGAAGCTAAGAATCTGAAAGAGTGCACTGCTGTGTGTATGGAATAACACAGAAATGGGGAGGTGCAATCAGGAAGGAATTTGACTGTCAGAGAAATACAGACTGAACAGTGTAATATTTGTCACCTCGAGGGGGAGAAAGGAAGCAACTCTATTTCAGTGTAGCACATTCTTTCAAGGCACATTGATGAAAATAAGTTCTCCATCTCTAAATGAACACAAAACTCCCTCCAGATAAAAATTTCAATGGCGTGTTAGCTGTCTGACTCAAGATGAACTCAGTCATTCATGAGGTGATTCAACTCAGGCATCTATACATGCATATCTGTGCAATTTGAAAATCTGAAGAGTATTAGGCAGTCTTACAAGTAACTGACAGATGTAACGAAGGATGTGCAAAGGGATACATGTTCTCCTGAAACATCAAAAGCAGACCAAATAGGAAACCTCATCATCACTCATTCATCAGTGGACACACAGTTTCAGTAATCTGGATCCTGCTGAAGAGACATTCCATTCAATTATTCAATTTTTAGGAGGAAATAACACCTCTGCAGCTTTCTTAAAATATGAATGAGGGTGAGGCTCAGCCTTGCATTTGTAGAAGTGTCTTGTGACATTGGGATACACTTGCAAATCCAACCTGGGTTCCAGATGCCAATGCAGACAGGCATATGTCTTCCAGGGATATGTCACATGAAATGACATATCCCTGGAAGAGCTCATGCAGTCCACAATATTTCAAATAATGCTTAAGACCATTATTTAGGAATCACAGTCAGTCCCCAAAACTCCACTGCGTTGGACTTTTAAAATTAGTTCCAGAAAGTGGATTGGATCTGTACTTCTATGTACATAGGAGACTAATGCTAACTCAGAATCTTGAGGCCAGTCTATTCTTTACAAATCTTGCTGCCTAAAAGCATAGTCAGAGCTGGTAGTGAAGTCACTTTTTTTTTCTCTAAGCCCTTAAATTACCGTTCGATGGTTTGAATTTTTTAAATATGAAAAATAGGATCATGTCTCTCAAAATAAATTCTAAAACAGAGGATAATATCTCTGGGCCTTTGTTTCTCGTTTGTACACTGAAGAGGGTGATGCATATTTATCTCAGAAGGATGCTATTACCATGCATTCATTAGTGTTTAATGTTGCATATTATAGTAAAGGGGACATGGAAAAATTCCAGTAGGAATTATTCTTGTTTTCTGAATTTGCTTTGAATATTGTGCCATAAATAAGGCATATGTTTATCAGGGAAAATAAAGGAAATTATTGAGTTACTGCATTTTAAGTAAGGATGGCTGGTTCCATATACAAATTATGCTGACAGCTTCTAAGAAAAGCATATGAGGGGATCTAATTACATACCATATGTACATGGAGGGACCAAATTAATGTTATTAACAGAACCATAATTGTAGCTTTTTCAGTTTTTGTGAGTGGTTGACTTTCTAACATATAGAGTCTTTTGACCTGATTTCTCTAAGTCTATAATGTTACTTAATTCAAAGTGGGCAGCTAATGCAACATAAAAAGAAGTGATTGAATAAAGCCTGTTTTAGAAACCCACTACTATATGGGTATACTTACCCTGGCTGTGTCACAAGCAACTCTCCTGCATTATTTTAAATTGTTTAATGCACAAATATTACATAAATCAGTCTTTTTTTTATTTTCTTTTGACATAAATTGACTGAAAGACATGTTTTGAAGTTCATGTTTATAGCAAAATTATCTGGTCTAAACCATACAGTTCTAAAGCCCTATTAGAAATCCAAATCTCCTACAAGATTCTTCAACTCAGCAGACAAGTTCCTTTTATGTACTGCACTTCTTGATGTTACAGGACACCTCCTGACAGTAACTTTTTTTGTACAGCTGCGCTTGTCTTCTTCTTCCCATTCACACTGACCCTAAAAACCTCTCGGTCCTGCAGGCACATTTTAAAAATCGAATAAAAAGCTAATGTGTAATCTTTCAGTCAACTACAAATGCAATGACCTAAAGGCTCTCAGGTTCATTGAAAAGTATTGATTGTCCATTCACCTATTTATTTTTTTAATGTATTTATGATGTCCAGAGCCAGTCTATCAAGGGGTCCTACCAGCCTCTTTTATGAATTGCCTAAAAATCACACAGAAGCTTGTGATGTTTTTTATCTTCAGGAAGAAGTATGATATGGGTGTAGTTACTGTCAGGTAATTCTTTGCTTTTGACTGAGAACACCTCCTACAAACCCCAGGAGAAATTAGAAATAGATCCAAATGTAAAACTCATGCTTTTAAGAAGCACAATGATTTAATGTTTTTACCTCTTCCTAAAGTTAAAGCTAATCATATGAAAAAGTCAAAAAATTCTTGGGATAACTCACACAATGTGAGAGTGAACACAAGCAGTGCGTCAACAGCATGATGATAAAAGGACAGATGCAGTAAAAATCATCAGTTACACACTGTTTTTAGAAATAATATCAGAATTCATACAAAATAATAACAAATGTAATGTTAGTAGTGAGGACATGGAGAGACTAAATAAAAGACAGGATGTAGGCAAGTTAGTCTCATGATGCTAGTAGTCATCATCAATAATGTTACCTTACAGAAGTTGCTACTTAACAAAATAAAAATAATGTGAACCCCAAATCAGAATTTAAAGATGTTTCTTACTAGAAAAGCTTACCTAACACTCCTGCTCTTTAATTATATAAACAGATGAAGAACGGGACAAAAATTTTAATATGGATAGATAGGAAACAATTTCTCTGACTGTGTATATTCCTCATATATGCACGTATATAAATTCTATTCTTCTGTTCAAGATAATATAACTCTAAATATTTACACTACTTTTGTATCTACAAGCCTCATTTGGGATTGAGAGGCTAGTTGGTTAAATGTTGTACAAATATAAACTCAATATTTTGTTTAAAGAAGATATGTCAAAAAAAAGTCCTGAGAGAATAATGACTTAAAGTTTCAGACACAATATCTAGTAATTAGTGTGAAAAAACAATAGAAGTGATTTATTAATTATATTTGATTAAAAAACTGTTCTGGGTTGTTTTCATTGGTTATGAGATTTAAAATAAGAATTAAAAAAAAAAAGTCATAGATCAGCATGGATTTAATCTGGAACCTATTATGTAAACAAAATGAATTCCTCTAACTTGTGTTTTGGAAAATGCAGCAACTAACATAGGGTAATGTGATTAGAATGAACATGGCTATTATAGATATCAGATAATATTCCACTGATTAAATTTGCTGAAACCGATTATAATTAAGAACAAATCAGACTATTTTTTATGAGTATAATTAGGCTAAACAGATTATTAAATAAATAGATACATAAAAGCAATACTATGATGTGCTTTTAATGGCACCAAAAATGAAAATGTTTTCCATTGTAAGCTCTTGCTGTATTGAACATTTTTGATATCTCTGTTTTCCTTAAAATCTGATGTCTTATTCGCATTCAATAGTTTCATATCTTAATGAAGATTCAACCTTTATGAAAAAAATATTCTACTTATTGCTTCTCAATACTAGCAGGAGTATGTGCTAGTGAAAAACTGCTACAGACTGGGAAGACCAGTTTCCTTATGTCCTTTATTGTCACTGGTGACTGAAATCACTAAAGAGAATTTAAGCAGAATCCTAATTTATTTGTTCTAAAACCATTTCTTTTGCATGGTGTTTTACAAAACTGACTGGAGCTCCTCAGTGACTATGAAGAAGCCTGGAGAGTTTAGGATTAAGTTTGTATCTGTACTGAGCTTGTTAGGCCAGATTTTTGTAGCTGGAGGGCAGTAGGGTGGTTTCTGTACGAAACTATCAAAAATTTTCATCATGTCCAGCAGAGTCCTTGACACCTCCAAAATGGATGTGCTTCTGGCCAAGGCTAGGCCAACTAAAAATTATGGTAGCTCCCCCGTGGTAACTTATTTAAGAAGAAAAAAAAGTTATTGAGCAGATATAATTGTGGCGAGAGAAGAGCAGAGTAAGACTGTGCAAGAGGAACAGCTCTGCAGGCACCAAAGTCAGTGAAGGAAGGGCAGGAGGTGCTCCAGGCACCAGCGCTGAGATTCCCCTGCAGTCTCTGGCTCAGTCCATGGTGAGGCAGCTGTGCCCCTGCAGTCCATGGAGGTCCATAGGGATACAGAGATCCACCTGCAGCCCGTGGAGGACCCATGACAGAACAGGTGGATGCTTGAGAGACATGATCCTGTGAGAGACCGATGCTGGAATAGGCTCCTGTCAGGGACCTGCAGACATGCGCAGAGAGAAGCCCAAGCTGGAGTGGGTTTTCTGGTGGGACTTGTGACCCCAAGGGGGACCCAGACTGGAAAAACCCATCCTTTAAAGAACTCCACCCCACAGAAGAGTGACCCATCCTGCAGAGGCTTGAGGGGTACTATTGTCTTCTGAATAGACTCACGTTGCAGGAGGTAACAGACAACACTTGCTCTGAGATGGACTTACACTGGAGAAGTTTGTGGAGAACTCTCTCCTGTGGGAGGAATCCCACACTGGAGCAGAGGAAGTACTCCTCTCCCCATGCAGTGGCAGGAACAACAGGTAATGAACTGCTCATAACCCCCTTTCCCAGTCACCCTGAGCTGCTGGGGAAGAGGTAGAGCTGGGAAGGAGGAAGAGGATGAGGGGGAAGGTGTTTTTAAGGTCTGTTTTTACTATTCATTATTTTGCTAGCAATAAATTCACTTCGTATCTCTAATTTGAGCCTGTTTTGCCTGAGATATATTTAATGAGGGATCTCTCCTGGTCCTTATCTCAACCCATGAAACTTTTGTTATATTTTCTCTTCCCTGTCCAGCTGCAGAGTGGAGTGAGAGAGAGGTGGGTTGCGTGCCTGATATCCAGCCAGGGTCAGCCCACTACATCATCTCTTACTATCTTCTATAAACCTAATTGATGTCTTAATTGAAGTAGTGTGAAATGGAGAAAGGAGGGGTGAGAGAAAGAATTCCTTTTCTGTGCTTACAATGCAACATTTAACATGTGGTATAAACTTGAGAGGTTTAATATCTTTTAAATAACTGGGGTTTAGCTCATAATTTCTACACTGCATATCTTCTCAGTGTTCTGAATGCATACCATTAAAAAACAAGGCCAGTAAATGAATAAGGAGACAAAGCTGTTACGTAGGTGTGTCCATAGTGGTGGAACAATTCAGATGACAAAGCAAATATGTATGTCTTCTTTTGAAACTGTGCATTTCTTTAATTACAGAAAAAAAAAAAGTAGTTTTGTTCTTCAGAAACTTCATTCTCTATACTTTATTCATACAATTTTTGTTTGGAATATTGCAGGTAAGTTTATTTTATGACAGACAAAAATTCTTAATTGGGAGATTATTATTTATTTGAGGCTTTAGGTCTATGTTTCAGATGAAACTACGCTGAAATTAAAGACCTATGTGCAAAGAAATTAACTGCCTATTTTTAATTCATAACAGTTAAAGGAATTTTAATCAGGCTACATCTAAAATGCTAGATATGTACACTCTGTACTATGATCAATATGATCAAAAATGATCTCTTGTTGTGAGCCCTATCACTCTCATTCCTTGCTCTAGTTTTTCTTCTGACAAGTTTATGTATAATAAGAAAATGAAAGTGGTTTTGTATCTATCATGAAATTTAAAAATGGTCAAGATAAAAACCTGAATTTACAAGATGAGAACTCCTCCATTAGATCACAGTCTTTTTTCTTCAAGCAATTAATTTGCCTATATCAAATTTCTCTTTAAAACAAAATCTGAGAAGAAAGGATTTCACTAATATGAAACATATAGAAGAGGCACTTCAGAATCTTACAGGAGAAAATGTTTATATTCATGAATAAATTGGTTACACTGACAATACATTCACCCATTTTTAGGAGGAACCAGCAAAGGCCAAACTAAGCTTCTGTTGAAGACAGTTTGTATACAAACAGTGGAAAAATAGTACCTTCAATGAAGCAATGGAAGTCAAAGGAAATCTTGATATGGATGAACTTAGATTTATATTTAGAAATTAAAATAAGTTTATAGCTTTGTCTTTGAAAATGTCTTTCCATCATATATAATTTACTTAGACTTTTAGTTAATTTCTTAATGTAAATTTTATTTTCTACATTTTTATTTTCTGGAGTTTTTTTCTAATTTGCTATGTTATTTAAATTGCTTTGAGGCTTCTAGTCAAGCTGTTCAGGTTTTAGCTGACTGTGAGTATAACAGTTTTCAAAAAGATTTTGAAGTGTCCATTAAAATCAGTGTTAAAAAATGTTGTGACACTATGATCTAAAGCGAAGACATTCCATGTAACAACATCACTAAGTTTAAAATGGGCTAAATGACACATTCTTTTTTTAATGATTCATTCACTTCACAGAATCTCACAGAAATCTTTATGTTCTCTTTAGCTTGAAAATTACATGAATCACGGGGTTTGCCACATAAGATTGCAGACATTTATATAATACAGTCATTTATAAATACGTATTTCTCAAAAAAGAAAGAAAATCTTTTAATGACTATATCTCAAATCGGTGTTATTTTGGGGAAGAAAGCTATTGGTCTTTTTTTAACCAATATTAAATAGAGAAAATCCAAAATGTTACCTTGTCTCTTTTCTTCTATAATTAATGCCAGCACTGATCAGATCTGAATCTTCAGTAGTTCTTTTACCTATGTAAGGTTCAATAAATTTAAAAGAGAAATTTCTGAGACATTTTTCAAGTTTGTGCAAACAAACATGAAGTCATGCATTATGACAAAACTATGATTACTGTTCCAAGAAGAATTGGATGAGACAAAGAACAGAAAAAAGGTTTAAACAAGGAAGGCTGATAGTGAGCAACAATGTTGAAAGCTAGAAGTGCCTTTTAGAAGCATAGATAAGTGGGAAGAAGTTGACACATGAGTAATTCTGCACTGACTATTTAATATCAACAAGCCTTGCTACAGATGTTTACTGGAAGGTCAAAATTTCAATATTGCATAATGCTGAGCATTGGTAGGAGTGCAGGGCTAAATCTGCCAATGTGTAAAGTGAGGCAATGTTGCACTTTAAGTTGCCTGTCTCCCCTGTATACCACCACCTTCTGCAAGTCCTGAAAGCCAGACTGGTACCTTGAAAAACAACTTGTGAGAACACACAGTATGAAATGAGAAAAAAATCAAAGCTGCTGGAATACTTAAATCAGGAAAGAAACAAATGCTTAAGAGGAAAGTGATCACATGCTTGAAAAAGGTTCATGCTTGGTTGTAAGTAGGATGTCTCTTGGCCATAAGCAGTGTGATACAGAGACAAGAACAAAGCCTACATTCACTTTCCTGAGGAAACCTGTGTCACAAAGTTATTCGTGGTCAACAGGTCAAGATATTCAAGTTGTGCACATTGGATATCATCCTGTTGAGGTCTTATCTGAGAGATTTTCTTTTTCAGTTCTATGAGCTTAAAATACTCTGAGAATCATGTTTGAGTTTATCATTGTAGTGATTTCACGGTGTGATGGCAAAGCTCTTTGTTGCATTCCACAGCAGCGTTTCAGTGATGCTCAGTGGTCCACAGCCTGCATGTGCAGTGTGGTGGGGGCTGTGAAAGCCAGAGTCAGTCAAGCAAGACTCATGAAATGTACAGAGTGGTTGAAGGAGCATGTAATAGCCAAAGCTGCAACCAGATTCAGACTCAAAGGAAGCCAATTTCTTCATCCAAAGAGCACAACTGTAATGAGGTAACATACATGATTTTTCAGAATGGAATTTCCCTTCAGAACTATTTATATTCTTGTCAAGATATTGGTAGGTTTCAAACACACATTTTACCTACATTTTCTCAATTCTATTTTTATGTCCTTGCAACTTCTACTCCAGCTCACCAAGTCTGAACATATTTGAGCTACAGAGTTTTTTCCCCCTAATTTATTTTCTTTATTTTTATTTTGAAGAATAAGCATTTGGCTAAAAGTGTTCAAGATTTGCATTAGTATTCAGAATACCAGTATAAATATTACATCACATTTATACTGAAAAAAAAACAATCTCGCTTCCAAAACAGTTAAAACTGGAGAGAAAAAGTAACTTAACAGTAACAAAAACATGCATAACTAATCTTTTTACAGCATGGAATGTAAGAGAATGGAAACAACAGGAGCAAGAGTCATGTAATCCAGTTTTGAATTTTTGACTTATTGAGAAGTTTGGAATTAGCTGAAAAAATACCTAATAATTTAAAGGGAAAAAATAAACTTGCTAATAAATGAAAGGTTATGGCATCAGAATAGCAAGTGGATACCAATTACAATGACATCTTAGTTAAGGTGAGACACACCCAGCTTGCTACACAAGAGTAAGATGAAAATACTATGTTTTAAAAAGTGACAAATCATTTTGCAGTTAATATATCATCTTCTGTTTGAAAGTATTGGGTTTAAAAATATTCTTTTGGGGTAGCTACCATTTCAGTAAAGAGACAATAGTATCTCATTCTGAAATGTAAATACTCAGTACAGACAGAGTAAATTAAGTTAGTTTCTTTTACATAATATCTGTTTTGCAATGTAATCAAATCCAAATATTTTAGACTCACAGAACCACAGAATGATTGATGTTTGAATGGACCTCTGGAGATCATTTGATCCAAGCACAGTGCTGGAACAGGGACACCTGGTTCCAGTTGTTCAGGAACATCTCCAGATGTATCTCCTTGAATATCCCCAAGGAGGGAGATTTCACAACCTCTCTGTGAAACCTGTGCCAATGCTTAGTTATTACAGGGTAAACATCCCCCCCCATCCTGGTTTAGGGCAAAATTTAGGAGGAAACTTCTGGGGTTGTCTCCTCTAGAGAAGCCGATTCCAGCCACCCCTCCCCCAAACAGGTTTGGGAAAAATTTCCTTAGAGAAAAGTGGAAAAAACTATTTATTTATCAAATAGAATATTCACAAGCATAGAAAATTTGGATAATATGACACAATGAAACCTCTCCTTCCTCTGAAGAGATGGTAAATCCGGAGTTCATCTGTGGGTGTGCCTGGGTCAGTCTCAGTCTCTCCAGCAGCTGGGGCCGATTTCCAGGCCCAGTTGCAGAGTTGGGGGGGATCCCCCAGGGAGTTGTCCTGATGTCTTGGACCACAGAGATGCTGACCAGTCCTAGGAGGAAGAAAAAACCAGAAAAAGAAGCAAAGTGTCTCCCTGCAAAAGCTGAGAGATCTGAGGAAACCCTCCCCTGTGAGCTCCCAGAGCACACTGACCGAGAGAATGAGATATAGCTCTCCCGCTGGAACACAATCTCTCAAGGATTTTCCGGGGAAGTAAGGTGTAACTTCAGCAGACAAACTGCGCATATTTTTTTTCTCCCCTTCCACTCTCTCTGTCCCTCTGGGTGTAACTTAAAGCTGCAGAGCTTAATATCCAGCATAAACAGGATGGACGACTGAGGATACAAACACCATATGGTCAACCCAGGGCACCCCCTTTGCCTACTGGCAGCACCTTTCTTAATGCAGCCAAGGATAGAATTCACTGTCTTTGCTGCAAGGACATACTTTCTTGTTTGAGTTTGAATCAGGAATGAGGGAAAAAAGTTGTAAACCTGTAGTTGGTTTAAGAAAATTTAATAATTGAAACAAAGTAAAAAATAATGTTAATAATATTAATTATAATAGCAACACAAATATTAACCTTAGTAATGAAAAGCAAAGAGAATGAAGAAGAAAACACAAGAAAAAATATAGATGCATATTACAATTTCTCACTGCTTGCCCTACAATGCCTAGATTATCTCCAAGCAGTGATCAGTGACTCCTGCCCAACTCCTCCAGTTTGTATACTGAGCACAACATTCTGTGGTATGGAATGTACCTTTGACCAGTTCAGGTGAGCTGTCCTGTCTAAGCTCACCCTACAGCATCCTCTGCACCTATTTAGTGGCAGAGCATGGGAAACTGCAAAGTCCTTGACTTAGGGTGAGAACAGTTTAGCAACTAAAACACCAGTATGTTATCAACATTATTGTCATCCTAAATCCAAAACATAGCACTGTACCAGCTACTAGAAAGAAAATTAACTGTATTCCATCTGAAACCAGGACACAAGATCAAAATCACAGAATCACAGAATCGCAGAATCACAGAATCCCGGAATAACAGAATAACAGAATATGCACAGTTGGAAAGGACCCACAAGAATCATTAAGTCCAGCTCCTGGTCCTGCACAACATCCTCCCCAAGAGTCACAGCATGTGCCTGAAAGTATTATCCAAATGCTTCTTGAACTCTGTCAAACTGGTGCTAGATCCCATTCCAGTGACCCATTCCCTCTGGGTGAATAACCTTTTTCTAACAAGCAAGATAAACCTACCCTAACAGAACTTCAGGCCATCCCTCGGGTCCTGTTGCTTGGCACCACAGAGAAGAGATCAGTGTCTTTCATCCCTATTTCCCTCACAA
Source organism: Petroica traversi (assembly GCA_025920805.1). NCBI lineage: Eukaryota > Metazoa > Chordata > Aves > Passeriformes > Petroicidae > Petroica > Petroica traversi. The sequence continues at coordinate 13,515,483 of JAHLSL010000062.1, read as the reverse complement.
GGAAGTTGTAACTGCAATGAGGTCTGTCCCCAGTCTACTCCAGGCTGAGCAGACCAAGTAACCCCAGCTACTCCTCCCACAGATTTCCCTCAAGGCCCTGTATCAATGCTAATTACTGGAAGAAAATGAACAAAATAGCATGTCCACTTTTCATCAAAGATCTGTTGTTCTTTGTTATGGAAAGAATACACATAGAAAAATCTGCTCACCAGAGTGAGAACTTCGAGTTTTCATTATCCTCACAAAGCACGTGCCCATTCACAGTTCCTTCAAGCACTAGTACACCTCTGCCCAACACCCCTACCTGGATTTTGGATCCTCTTAACTGCTGCACAGATTGCCTACCTAACAACTGGTCTGGCTTGGTGCTCTCTGGAAACAAACAGCACTCACACACTTGTCCCACAAGCAGCACATCCCTCTGGCCCACCAACATGTAACCTTGCCTTTCTGATACCTCATGATGGACCCTCCACTACTTGCTGGCTGCTCCAGCTTGAAGGTTTCTGCCAGATAAACCTGCACACCCAAGGCACATCAGGTGTGAGGAAGGTACAGACATTTTTCCCCTATCAGTAAGCACCAGGCCTGTGGGCTTTTACATTTTTCCCCTCTCAGTAAGCACCAGGCTTGTGGGCATGGTCCTACCTATTCCACCTGCAGTAACTGAGTACCTCGCTTGCCTCGCTCATCCTGGTCCCTCTTAGTAGCTGAACCTGAGACCTCCACTCATTCCAGTAGCTGACAGTATAGCCAGGGGCACCTACAGTGTTAATAGAACTCTGTTAAAATGCATCCTGTTACAACCCATATTAGCACTCTGTAGTTAGTGCATTTATCACTGGCAATCCTGAACCTGCTTCCCTGTTGTTTCAATAAACTGTGCTATGTATTACTCTGGATGTGTAATTCTTATTGAACTCCTATTGGCTTGGCAAATCACACTATTCTTCATCACTATTCAATCTGGGATCACACAAGTATGTATTGAATGCCACCAGATCTATAATGTAGAAACTGCACTGTTTGTGAATCTGTTCGCATGGAATTTCTTATTGAACATGACCAGAATAAATTGGATGAATTGGCTATAACCAGAATTAAGCCCAGCCACAACCTATCCCTCTGATCTCCTAGGACTCGCTGAGATGCAACAGGGTTTATCTTCTGCCGAATTTCTATACCCTTAATGCAGCAATGCATTCCCAGGGAAAAGCTTTGTCATCTCCATCATGAGAATCACTTTGTTCCAATTGCTGGTACCACAGGTCTGGGATCACCCACATTTCCGGTCTGATTCCTGGTGGTGCTCCATATCCACTCACACTGGTCTCCCACGTGGCTAGCACTTAGCCCTAAAAGCACTCCCACACATATCAAGTAGAGAATGAAATTACTCAGACAGATAGCTAAGAAAAGATTTAATATGAAGACTGGAGAGACTGCAATGATTATGTGGAAGGCTAAAAAACAAACTGACTGGCTACAGTGTGACTGGCATGTTTTTTGCCTTTTCCCTAATTTGATTCTTTCCCAGTCCCATTAATCTCAACATTCACTTTACTGTTTTGCATAGGCCCACAGCTTCCCCCATCAAGTATCCTTATGTTTCTTTTCTTTCCTTCCTTCCTTCCTTCCTTCCTTCCTTCCTTCCTTCCTTCCTTCCTTCCTTCCTTCCTTCCTTCCTTCCTTCCTTCCTTCCTTCCTTCCTTCCTTCCTTCCTTCCTTCTGCCACTTCCTTCTGCCACTTCCTTCCTTCCGCCACTTCCTTCCGCCACTTCCTTCCTTCCGCCACTTCCTCCTGCCACTTCCTTCCGTCCGCCACTTCCTTTCTTCCTATCAATTTTGAAGTCATATTTGTCCTCTCCATAGCTGTGTCTGCATTTTCTTTACAGCTCATCAATTACCGGGTGGAGACTTTTGGCCTTTCATGCTATCTACATTATCCCTTGTCTTTCTGTCTCTCTGGCTTGCTTCTCCCCTTACTTATTACCCCCTTTGCATTGAAAAGTCCATGTTTGATAATCTCAGTGAAGCAGACAGTCTCATTTTCCACATGCCCTTATGGATCATGGCCTATGACATTGTTCTCAGCTCCCTCAGCACCTGTGTGAGACCAAAAGCAGGTCTCCTGGACTTGTGCAGATTCAGTCTGTTGAAATGTGCCCTAGCCTGACCCTTGTCCACTGAGAAACAATGTTTTCATTACTTCAGAATTTTCTAAGGCAAAGATGAATTTAGTCAGTGAAAACCAAGGCAAAGACCTTGACTACATTGGTGCTTCCTATTGTCTTGGTCACCTGATCCCTCCTCCTGTTCAGCAGCAGGCCCATATTTTCCCTAGATTTCTTTTTTCTACTGATTTACTTGCAAAAGCTCTTGCTGCCTTTCACGCTCCTTGCCAGATTCAACTTCACATGGGTTTTGGCTTTTCTAACCTGCTCTTTGTGCTTGCAAACTGTCTATACCCCTCCCAGGTCACATTTTCCATGTTTCCTTTCTTCCTAGTTTTTATATGCTCAACATTGCCATGCTGAGCATCCCCAATTACAAGGAAGGAATCTGTGGGTTCAAGCCAACTTAAATACTTTGCTTTTTTCAGAGTAGATTTTGGTTTTGCTGTTTTGACAATCTGAATTGGGCTGAGTTGTGTATGCATTTTCCCCATGCTGTAATAACCAGCTCAGGAAGACAAGCAAATATTTTTGGTTAACTCAGGAAAGGCCATTTAAACTACCAGGAAAACCACACTTCTGATACAGCTGGTTACCTGAAATCAAGGCCACCCTCTAGTCCCTTTTGTGTTGGGATGAATTAAATTTTCCTTGCGATGGTCAGTCACTCCCTACTTCTTCCCTGAACTTCATGAATATACGCCTCTTGTCCTCTGTGCCTTCTTGATGTTCATGTTCACTTCACAAATCTTCTCCATCATTAGAAAGGCTTCTGAAAGAAGAAAGGTTTTTCCTCTTCAAGTGTTTTCACAGCCTTTCATAAAGAAGGTGAATTTTTTTTTTTGAGATTTTGAAAAATACGGTGGGGGGGGGGAAAAACCATAACACAATACAGCTGTTCCAAGTAGCCTGCTGAGTCTATGTTTTTCTCATGAAGAGAATAAAGGGGTTTTTTTGTTTTTTTAGCAACCTCTCACTTCTTGTTTTTTTATGAAATAAATTATATTTCAGTCATGCCTGCCTGTGTTGTGAAAGCAGTTCTGTCAGGTGGTGAAGGATGACACATGGAAGACAGGTTGTAGTACTACTTTTGTAACAGTGAAGTCTGCCTATTAGAGGATAAATACTGCATATAAAAATTAAGGGAATAACTTTCTTATACATCTTTTAAGTGAAAACCAACCTGATAAAGAATTTCTTATTTCTTTTCCCATCACATCAAGAGTAACTATAAGGAACCTGGCTCTACTGATGAACAATATAGGGAAAAAGCAAGGTCAAGAATATGGAACTTAAAAAATAACTTGCATTCTAAAAGAGAAGAATATATCTGCACAGGCTGTAAATTTTCCTTGGCAAGTTTTTCCCCAATATTTTAAATTATTAAAGTTATAGACTTGTTAGGTCTTACCTGTTTGGGTTTTTACCCCAGGAATGTCCAAGGAAAACCAAATTCATTAATGCTTTGAAATTTGTTTCAAATGAAATTCCACAATATATATTTGAGCATTTGTGGATTGTTTTTGTGTGAACACAAAATAAATTGTCTCTACCAATTAGAAAAAGGAAAGAAAAGTTAAGATATGTAATTTTAAAAAAGATTAAAAACTATACTAGACAAAAAAACCCAAACAAATCACTAAAAACAAAGCCTAACCAAACCAAATCCCTCAAATATTCAATTTCAACACTAGTTATTGTAAGACAATATTTGGAGCTTTTTTTGTTATGATGATTAGTCACATATTGAAATGTATTTCTGTATTTAAACAGAAAACTGAATTTATATATTTTTCTTTATCTTATTTTCAGGGATAAGGCTTACCTAGAGTTTTACATTTTTGCAGAAAAGATTTTACATTACAAAACTTGATATATATTCATGGGTAAGAGACAAACCCATGCTACTGAGATTTAGTCTTTCTTTGATATAATCTTGTGCTAGTCTAATTTCAAACAACAGCATTTCTACGTAGCCTGAAGTCTTACAAGGATTGATAAACATGTCTCACTGACAAAGGATTACAATAGAAATACTTAGAAAACCTAAACGAAAGATTCCATGTGTGTTAGGGATGATAATAATAGAGCTGCCTTAATACAGATGCACAAGGAAAAAGATAAAACCCAAAGCAACAAAGAGGCATTATTTTCTTTAAAGGCCAGAAGTGGATCATTACAAACTCTGAGAACTGCATGAATATACATGCACTTCTGCCTTTGACATCAAATAACAAAATACTACCCTTGCAATTCTTAATGGAACTTATGAGCAAAGGAAAACAGTTGAGGGTCAAAACAGATCCAAAAATTTTCTAGGTTGCTTTCTGATAACCTTCCCTGAAATTCACTCAAATTTTCCCAGAAACTTTAAAAAAAAAAATTAAAATCAGTATTCCTGGAATTTTCATCAGGTTTATTTCTCACATTTGACCTGCTGAATTAAAACACAATAAATATCACCTAATTTCAGGGTTGTTTTCCCTAATATTTAGTTCCTTTCTTTCATTTTTTTCTCCTTAATTAGTTTTTCACAGCATTCATATTAAGAAAATGGAATATGCAATTAAAAAAAATGTACAGAGACACCTTCCCCAATTTTTAATGACACTCATTTTAACTGCAGCAGCAAAAAAGTTTCTAAAATTATCTAATACATAAGCAATAAAGTGATAAAGATACTGTTTTGCTATCGTAAGAAAAGATGTACACCAATTACTACTAGTATCTCTGGAAGATTAATGAGCATAATTTTCATACTAAAAAAACATGCACAAACAACTTATTTTCAGAATCCTTGACATCATTTTGTATAATGGGAACCAGTAGAAAAAAATAAAAGGCACTTTTAGATTTTGGTTTATTTGTTCACTTTTTGCATATTTTTTAGTGAAGAGAAAAACTTATTTACAGATAAAACTAGACTACCTTTTTTTTTTCTTGTTCTTTGAAGAGTTGATTCCAGCTGTGTTTGCCTCAGGTTAGAATGAACTTGACATTGTTTCTGTTAATGTTTTACTTTTATGCTTCTTCTACTCATGAGATATGCTAGAAATAGGATTTATTCACAAGAAAGAAAAAGAATCTGGTTACCTCACTCCTTGTTTTCATAACATCCTTAATAATCTTCCAGAGGATACTTTTTCCCAGTAGACCATGTTGCAGGATTGCTTTGCTATGTTGTCAGTAACTTTATGTTTTGATTCTCTTATGTTATGAGAAGGAAGCTTCTGAGCATACACACAATCTTCTTTGATACTGCCCTAAGGAACTGGAGGATTTTAAAGGAGCTCAATAACCAGGAAAAAGAAAAATATATAAAAAGGGGGGAGGGGGAGGGGAGGAGGAGGAGGGGAAATTCAGCAGCAATGCTGTTTGTATAGAAAAGAAAGGGGGATATAAGTAGTAAAATGATAATGGCAAAACAGTTCCAACACTGGTGAAATTAAATTCCATGGAAGCACAGAGATTCCTAGTTTACCTTGAACATCATTAAGGGAATATTGTGTTAGTAAGGAAGAGGAAAATGGAAATAAAAAAAATTAAAAACCTTTAGAAAATGAATGGTCAAATGCCCACAGGAAGATTTGGAAAAAGGCACCAGAGAACACTTCAAAGTCTTGGCACAAATATAAACAAAAGAAAGAATGGGGAAGAAGGAAATAATATTTTCTTTACAACCAATATAACAGCTTGTCTGTTGCAAAGAGTTAGTGAAAAACAGCATTTTTCTTTTCCTTTTAAGTAAGCGCCTTAAAATAATTAGAATAGTTATTCAGAGTAACTGAATACTGAAAGATTACTCACAATGATAAAGCAATTTTGAAAGTGAACATTTCTACGAAAAACCTAATGAAATAATTTAAATCTCTATTTTTAAATATTGGGGAACTTGTCTGTAAAATAAATCTAATTAATGAATATGCAAATCTGAGACAAGAATTAACATACTTTGCATAAGAGGCAACTCTCCCATCCCTTCTGGAGTTGAGCAAGAACAGATGATAGTTAGCATCTCCCCATAAATGTAAATGCGCTTGTGTATATATAATTAAGAATATACATTTATATGGGTTGGGGTTGGTTTTTTTCTTAAGACCTGATCATTAGAAAGGCTAATTCTATTGAAAAGGTCAATTCAGTTTTATAAATGATTCCAACAGGGACAATATTTGGCTTCTAATAACCTACCACTGAGCGACCAAAGTCTTGGCTCAAAGAAAACATATGAAATTGCATATCTGACCTCCAGCCTTCTGTCTACAATAGCAGAATTCTTGTGTGTTATCGAGCAGGCATGCACATTTTGTAAGCTGCTTTCAAAAATCTCTCATTGAAGAGAAATGATGAAATCTTCTGTAAGAGAAAGACACAGGCATTTTTCATGTATACAAAAGGGGAAAAATCTCAGGACGTAAGTACTAAACAAAGATGACTTGAGTGAATTTCCTGCTGATGGGCAAATACAATCATGCAACATTTTGAACTGCAACTGATTCTGCAGTGGAACACCTATAACCAAAAAACAGAATTCATTTTATTATCTGGTCTAAGAAAGAGGATATCATATGTATTACATTAATAAAAAGGATGAGAAAATTAATTCCCAAATGATTAGTATAAAGTATTGCAGTACACATGCATCTTATAGTATGTATTGTGTGCAAAGTATTTGATACGAGAAAGATAACATGCATTAACAGAAAAAAACTTTAGTCTTCATATGAAAACTTCTAAGTGAGAATCTTGTGATTAGGATATAAATATAATGATAGACAATTAAGAAATGTAATTATTATATTATATACCAGTGAGAAATTATGTATATTTGTCTCCCACTTGGTGATTAATCAAATGAAGTGAAAGGGTCTTTTAGGAAGTGGTGATGGTTACACAGAAATAATATATGCATTTTCCACTTTAAAAAGGGAAAATAAAAATTAAAAAGAGACACTAACATGTTCTACGTCCTGAAGGAAAAGGAGGTGAGTATGTGTTGAATAGATAGCAAAAATACCACACTGGTAAAGCAGAGCAGGGATAATTCCCAGAAATGGTTTAGTTTAGTAACAGCAAGCAAAATCATTCACATCTTGTAATGCATTAAGAGATCCCTGAGGACAGTTTAATGTTCAGCTACATCACACAGCAGACATGCATGAACTGGAAGGGTACAGAACCTGAGGCCCTTGTGCTTTTGGATTACAGTTTTCTGCCCACCCCAGCTTTCACCAGAATAATAGCTGACTGGAATGATAAATGTCATCTTAAAACGGGAATGATCAGGTTTATAAACATAAGTTTTCATGTCTACTGCACAGTGTTACACTGGTATTTTACCATGAAATGTAAAATATTAGCTATGACATTTGAAAATTTTTGTTTTTTTGAACATCTTTGGTTGGTATTGTGATATAAATAATTATTTCTTCAAGAGTCAATATCTTGAAAAATTTGTTAAAGACTACCATTGTCCACGTTTTATTTTCCAAAATATTCCATGCTGTAAAAAATAGAACAAATAAAGCAATGTTTTATTTCTCTAGCAATTTCACTTAAAATAAGGAGTGGTAACAATGAATGTCTAAAATGCCCAGTCTGTTACCCAAATAAATTTTTTTTGCATTTTTTAGAAAAAAAAATGCAGTAATGTTAAACCCCAGTTCACTTGGCGAATTTGAGGGGAGGCTAATTAGGTTGACTCTGGCAGTGCATGAGAACAAAATTCTTAGGGTGCTGAATAACAATCCTTTACTTGTAAACTTTAGCACATGAACATAGAATAAGGTACTTGGCAAATCTTAAACCAGTAACCAGACACAGTAAGGCAAACTTAAAATTATCCAGCTATAAGTTGTCCAGACACAATAAGGTACTTACTAAGGCATTGAATGAAATCTTTTAGACTGGTTTACAAGATATTTGAAGAAGACAAAGTTAGGAGAAGAAAGAGAGAGAGAGTAAGCTACGTATGTACAGTCATTGCCTTAGATCCAGCGTGGTCTAAACTGCTTTTAAATCCAAGGCAGTGGAGTGCACTGTCCAACACTTGTATCACTGTCTCCTTATCTACCCTAACTTGGGGCCCTCCCTCAGGTGTGTGCCTGCAATTTAATATTCCTCCAGGACCCATGCCATCAGCTGGCACTCTGTTGTGACTTTCATTGCACCACATGCTTGGCAGCTGTTTTGGGGCCAGACTAGAGGCTCCATGAGGCAGGATTTGGAGCAGTGCACTGTCCCACCTACGCAGAAATCATCCTGCAATACCCCTCTCCCTGAACTTTCCACCTGGTTTTTCTGAACCAGACAGATATTCCTAAAGTCTCCTACAAGCAACCATTTCATAATATTATGCTTATTTTGACACATACATATTTGCAACAGAAGAGTTCATTATTAATAATTAAACTCTTAGAAATATTGAAAAATAGAAATTCAACCATCCACAAAAAATATTTCCATCTCTTTATCACTGATAAAGCACACTCAAGCATCTATCAGGCCTCTATCATCTACGTATCTTCTATAGTGAAGCAGTATTTACCAAATACTGGTAATTGTAAATGAAATAGATACAAGAGATGGCAAATTGCAGAATTCTTACAGTGGATTCTCTACCCATTTATTTGGGTTTTGACATTTGTTTCCTCTGAGTGATTTTTAATTGAAGACAGATCTCTCCCTGACAATAAAGCATGAGGTAAGATATTGACTTTATATTCTGTCTTCAAAGGAGAGATTCAACACCATGTTTTTCATCGATATGGTTTTCCATCATTCAGCCAAAGCCAGCTTATTCAAGATACATTCATAAATATTAATGTAAACAGAATCTTATCACCAGACTTTCTACAGAAGCAGAACGATTAGAATAACATTAACTTCTAATTCAAATATATAAACCCAAAGATACATTTAATTTCACAGAAGATCCACTTACATAATCCCTGAGAATAAAAGAATCACCAGCTGGCTTTTACTTTCTCAGGTGGAATGAAAAGTAACTATTTGGAGAGGGAGGTGGTGTAATATTTTTTTTTTTATTATTATTTTCTGTTGCATACTTCTTCCAGAGATTGAAGTATCCTCTTTATGGCTGGTAATTAACCAGACTTCTTTCAGATCATAACATATGGCTGACATGACAACAGACATCTGAACAGATATATTTCCTAAATCATTTGGAGCATTAATTATTTAGGCTAGTCCTATGCCTTTGGGATTTGGTTTAGCTGACCTCTAGGTATTTCAATGATTGCATAGGATGTTTCACCATAACAAGCCTTTCAAGATGAAAGAACAACTGTTCTGTTTGTCATTTTAATCCCACAGTAGGAATTAAAAGATTATTTTTTTAAAGTTATTTTATATCAACCTCCCCTAAAAACATGTACCAATGAGTCATTTTGAGAACTAGTAAAATATTATGCAATCATTTATACGAATCTTTAGATGATATATATTATAGGTCTTTAATTCTTGTATCCTTCAGTGCTAAAACTCGAGTTACCTATTATGAACTTTACAAAGAGAAAGCACAAGTTTAATTTTTTTTCTTCTTAAGGAGTGTCTAACCAGAGGACAATTACTTATTTGTGGAAAGACAGGAAAGAAGAAGATCTCTATTTTGTTTCAGATCTAAAATATTTTATCTATATTAGAAAACTGGTCATTCAATGATGACCAGGTAGCTGCTTCCAGGTGACTAGTTTAAACTTAGCTGTGTGCATATATAAATCATATCAGCAGGATGCACACGTCCACATGTCCTTTGATGTGTGCCTGATATTAAATGCACTACAATCTGGGTATTATTTCAGGGACTCAACACCCAGAAAGGAAGTATATTAGGAGAAAGAGAAATAACTAGAAGAAATTTTTTCCTGGAGAAAGGAGATGACATTCTTCAAGCATTGTGTGTTCTACATATGGACAGGTAGGATTTTGTTTGGATTTTACTCAATGTTTGTTTTGCAGAAAATGAAATCCATTTCATATAGTAGGAGCTGGAGAACCACCTGAATGCAAGTTTACATCCAAATCTTAAACCAGAGAAATCCTTGATTACTTCACATCATTTGTCACATTTAGCACAGGAAATGAGGTGTTTCTCCTTCTTATTAGGAGGAGATTAGGATGCTGCATTGCTAGGTGGAAGTTTGTAGTATGATAAAAACAAGGAAATCTGGTGACTCATTTTCTGTCTTTGCTTTGGGAAGCTTAAAATGTAGAGTACTATTTAAAAAGAAGAAAAAAATTGTATAAATATTAATATATTTCTAATAGTTAATATGATAGTTGATTCATCTAGCTGATAGAACAAAAAACTATGCTGTGTTGTGAAATATTACTGACCTAAAGTAATGTGTGAACATGTTTATGTAGTCAATTTAGTTAGAAGTTCTAATGATTCTTTATATATTGCAAATTTGAATAACTTTTTAGCATTATGTTGAGGATTTTCTGCCTGTAAAGTGTGCCCTTTCACTGTACCACAACTCTTTGGCACTTTTTCATATCCATTCTAGTAATTTTTAATTTCTTGTAAATTACTATTCAGTAAATACTATTCAGTATTTCACCACCAAAAAGTTATTTTGCAGAAATGACTATATACTTATCACATTATGTTTAATGCATTTATACATTTCTTCTTCAACTAGAGTCAAAGAATACCAGATTAGATATTTGTATTTTCTTTATTTATCTAGAAAGAAGCAAAATTTTAGCATGGTGTTTTCTTTAACATTAACAATAGTTAGACAGATAGACAATTCTCGCTATCTTAAATAACAATATTTTAAAAATGCCTTCTTTTTTGCAGGAAGGTATTGTCTCATCTGATCTATGCTATTATTAATGCATATGATCTGCCAAAGGAACATGCTGTAGAACAAAGTGTTCATACAAATCTTTAGCAAAATATTTACTTCAGCTCTCAGGAGACTTCACAAAGTACATCATCACTGTTTCTGGGAAAAGTCTGGAAAACGTTCAGTAAAAAGAAGGATCTTTTAGGTAGATGCTGCCTCTGTCTTTTGATTTTTCTTCCTCCCTCTCCCCTCACACCCATTCCCCCTTCCCTTCTCCCCATACGCCCCCACCCAGTTTAGCTGTTCAGCTGTGAGAGCCTTAACTGCTGCTCTTTTATCATGTAAAATGGACAGATGGATTAGAACTTTTCAAACCAAGATAAGAGCAGGGACCTTAGGAAGGAATTGTAGTGAAGGGATATTTCCTTCTATAGATGAGTAGACTCAAAATTACACAGTAACAAAACAACTGATTAATTTATGGTTTTCAGCTTTCCTCTCCAACCCATATCTGTTTTTCTGATACTGTAACTGGTAATTGTACACGATGATTTATCTTGTATTCCACTATCCTAATAAAATAAAATTCTTTTTTTCATTGGACATTTACTGTTCTAAAGATATTGACATAAATTAAGTGGCTGTTTTTGTGTTGATACATGCCTCTTCATGAGTGTTTAATGAATATGATGAAATTATTATTTAGCTATTATTCAGCTCTTTATAAAATAAAAAATTATTTCTAGTTAATTAAAACACTGAAATAAGTCGTGAATCAAGATTTCTACAGACAGACTGCTCAAGAACTGTGGAAACCATCTTTCTGATAGTCATAGTATCTATGTATTTTAAAAATATTTGTAGCTAGGTATTCACCCTCTTTCACTTCGAAAAAGAACATATAAGATATTATTGAGCTTATTCACATAGCAACCCAGTCTAAAAAAGCAGGCATCTCGCTGATTAGTTCTGCTTTCTTCACAGCATTTTGAATAGCAGAGGAAGACTGCTGGGTTCTCCTTTCCATTAAAGAAAAGTCCTAGATTTATTTATATCTATTACAGATTATATTTTACACTCATCTAGCCAATTAATTTCTAAAAATGAACACTAAAAATCTTTTCTTACTAGGCTAATGTTATATAAGTTAGTGCAAGAGAAATAGAAATAGTCTTTTTTTCCCCTTGATATCTTTTGTTGCGCTTAGAAACTGAGCTGAAAAAATTCCAACTGTGTCTTCTAGATAATATTTTTAATCTCTTAATTTATTTGAAAATTGATGTTATATAGAGTTATGGTCATATAGGAAGTTGTGATTTATATATTTAAAAAACAAAACGTCACGTCATCTCATGTAATCACTGAAGCATTCTTTCAGAATTAGGGTAAGCTATGGAAGTAGTTTGAAATGTCTAAAGAATACATCTGAAGAGTCATTAAAATAGTACTGAATAACTGATCACTCTAAAATTTAGTTTTGAGGTAAAGGAATTTTGCTTTTTTATTTTTTTTTAATTTTGATTCTATATGTGACCATTTTTTCTCATATCTTATAACCTAATTTTTTTTTTTTGTGCACCTAAGGAGAGGAGCATCAATGAATTGATTCAAGAGTCCTCCACTGCAAACACAGACACTCATGTACACTGTTAATTATGTACTTTTATAAGCTATAGAACACCCCAAAAATAGTACACCAGAGGTGGGATTCACCTCCCTGAACTCTACTATCCTACAGTACAGAATCCCCATTTGAGCTGGCAGTTTAGCCTTCCATTTAATTTGGCCTATTTTAGTTATCTATTTTAAGACAATATGAACTAAGCCAGTTACCTTGAAGAATATATTAGAGGTACACAGGGAAGTAGACACTCAGCTGAGGTGAAACAACCAAAAATTAGGTAAGAAAAAACTAGGATCAAGTGTACACATGACCTTTACAGAGCTATGAGGTTTGCCACACAGGATGCCTTAGGAAATATCTCACTTAGTTTTACATTAAAGAAATGGATTAAATATGCCTCTCTCTATCCCCTTAAATTTGAATTGTAGCACATTCTTATGCAGATTCTGTAACTATAGTTAGAACAGTGAGTGTTTGGTCTGTATTTTGCACAGGTTTGTTTCTCAAAATTTTTAAATGCACATACTTTAAAAAAGTTACAGTCCATGTTGTCCAGGGTAAGTGGGGAATACAGGAGCTCTTATGGTATCCCAGAGAAGACTCTTCAAGGACCCTTTTTGTCCTGAATTTTTCATCTAAGCAAGATGTCAAATGTCTCTGCTTTCCTTATGTGCACCCAACCCTGCTTCTAGCTCCAAACTTTCAGTCTGTTTCTGATTCGTTGCAAAAAGCAAAAAACATTCCATGTCATCTACATTGTGCTTAAAAATATAACATAATCCTCGGTAGTCAGCTCTAGGTGGCACATGTCTGATACATAATACAAAAGAAGAATGTATATGCTTATTATATACCTTTTTCTCAGAGAGCTATCCATGGTGCTGGACTAGTCGAACAATAAATTCTTATCATCCCCTGTCTCCTCTCCTTTGGTTAACTGTAGATGTATTTTCTAGCATTTATGTTAAGTTCCTACCCAAGAGAACATGAATTTAACAAAATATTGATGATGAACTCTTACTATTGATGTTCATGTAATCTTTGGAAAAAATCTTATTTGAGGGGTGAGAGACTTTAGCAGCTGAAGGTGGATGACTTTTATTCAAATCATTTAGAGTGGGTTGAGTTACTTTCCAAAGGTGCTTGTCTTTCTCTACCAGCTATACAGGCATCTAAAGTGACTTGCATAATCCAGACTCCTACCTTTTAGGTCATTATAATTTGCTTAAAATGAATTTAACTAAAACACTGCTCCTAAGTGGGCAATAATTTTTCCTGCTTATGATAAGTAAGTGTCAAACATCATTTTAATGCAACTGCTGAATGTTGCATGTAATATTTAATTTTTATATTTACATTATATTTTTATAATTTTTGTTATTATAAAATTTAAAGAGACATTTGGGTAAGTTTCAGTAGTGTAGAAAACATATGTTTAATTAACATGTTGAATGATAAGTAAAATGGATGCAAATAAAAAAAAGTTTAGCTATTAGTTATGTATTTTAATTTATTACTTATTGTACAGAAATCTTGCAGATGACCTATCATTTTTGTACAAAACTCCCAAAGAAACTTTAGGTGTTTGTAATGCGTTAGCTTTGGCCAACAGCCACATTTCCACACAGTTGTTCCTTCCATTCCTCTCCTTAGCATGGCAGGGGGAAAAAATTGGGAAGGAAATGTCATGTGTCGATGTGAGGACAGGGAGATTGCCTTTACAATTATTCTCATTGGTAAAGCAGAGTAGAAATGGGGAAAACTAATTTATTTTTTTGCCAATTACAATATCTTTGGGTAGGGAGAAATTACACCTTTCCCGTTTTCCTCTTCCCATGCTTGAATTCACTCCTCTTCCACGCCTCTTCCAACAGAGGCTACTCCTGCAGTCCCCTGCTGCAAACATCTTGACATCTGCACCCAGTGTATTGGATTTTCACTCTCTGTTTTGTTTCCTTACTTTTATTCTTCTCAGTCTAAACACAGATGAAGAAGCTCTTCTGGCAGATAGGACTGGATGCTTCTATTTTAATATGTACAATATACAGAAATGTAAATAAAATCTGAAAATAAGAACAGTAGAAAAAACACTTCTCCTATTCTACAGTTTTAGTTCAGCACTGTGAATTTTATGAAGATTAATACTAGTTCCTAATACTGTTTCTGACGTGCATTTGCAGCTTTAGGAAATCCTTGAATGCCTACGGGGAAAGATATCCCTTCCTACGAAGGAATAAAAAAGTAATAGAAATATTCCTGTACTTATATTCAAGCATGACTGGTGTATGACAAGTTTCCTAGTGAAGAAGGGTATTCTGAATATTATTCCCAAAAGAAATGAGAAAGTATTTTTATACTGCATGCATAGAAAGCAACATCACACTGAATAATATGCTCTTATTTCTTTGCTGTCCTTAGTATTTGTGAGCTGCTGACTTTACTTTCCATTAGCCTCATGCCTTTTATTTATTTATTGCTCTGATGCTATTTGTCATCAGAAGTCTTTATTATTCCCAGGATGCTGATGTAGTAAAGAGAAGTTGAAATAAAGAGCCTAAGTTTGAATTCCAAAGTTCAGACTGATCTAGTAATATAGCTTTTATTTCTAAAGCTTAAAACTTTACTGTGTGTTTCAAAGGCATATTGAGGCTACTTATTTCAGACAAAAAGTCAGGCCAGCTATTCAAATGTCGTACTTCATTTCCCAGCATAGGTTTAAAGAAACAGAAAGATAATAATCAATACTGATTTAATTTTGGAAATGACAAATTTGTGCTGCAGTTATTATCAATAATATTTTCAAATGTAAAACCACTACTATATATACTTTCTCATGCTTTTCTTCCAGAAATACCTAAGTGATTTTAATTATATAATTGTGAATTCACAGAGCCTGAAGTAGTATTTGGAGGTGCAAAGCATGGTGGATCTTCATGGGTGACTAAAATACACACTGAAAAAAAAAAAAAAAAAGCCCTCCATTAAACACAGCAGTTTATATAAAAATTTATTATTGTTCTTAATGCAATTCTCTGTGAGAATAAGGTTTTCCTACATTTATGTCTCATAAGCTTTGAAATTTATTGTGTTCTTGTGTAAACTGGTGTTAATATCTAATTTCTCAGATTGAGAAAGGATGATGTTATAAGTATTTGCTACAGGCTAAAACAAAATGTAAGCACAGTAACTTGCCAAAGTCTTTAAAATTCTCAGTAGTAACATTTAAAATCATGAAACCTCAATTCCAAATTTGTGTAACTTCTGGAAGCAGATTGTGTTTAGGTCTGAAAGGTATTTCAGTAATGACTTCTTCATGTGATGTCTTTTTCATGAAAGGTCTAATGTGCCTGATTCTAATCTAATTTATACCATAGTAGCATTTGGCAATTATTTCTAATACAGCTTTTCTTTTATCACTCTTTGACATGTATAAGTTTTATAATGCTCAATGTCACAGTGCTAATGCATTTGACAGAATTATTTATGGGGAAAAAAGGTTTTTCCCTGCCTAAAATTACACAATAGTATAAGAATGAATAGTAATTGAAATAGTTAATGCTTTATCAGAATAATGCTGAAACCAAATATGTGAGGAAATGGAGGTGCATTTAAAAGGAAATCGCAAAGAAGATGCATAATAAATACATCAAACAGATATGTATTTATAAAAATATGCTGTTTAAATATTCTATTGAGTAATGAAAAAGTTGATTGAACTGTTACACTGATGTGATGTAGGTTTTCAGATTTTACCTAAATTTTGATATATAGTTTTGAAATCAAAATTAATGATAAAAAATAAAGGCCTTTGATACCTTTAAAAATGAACTTTCTAAAATATTCCAAATCTAAAAGGAACATATTTTGTAGATGAAATATTTCTGGAATCAGGATTTCAGGTAATCCTCATCATTATATACCACATTTATTTAGCCCGATTTAAAATTCCCTTTGAAAGTAAAATTCTAGTGGAGGTAATCAAAACGAAGCTTGAGCAAGTTGTTCAGGACTGGAATGATCACAGTTTGCTGCCAGTAGTTTTAAATTGTGTAAGCAGTAGAATGATAAAATATAATCTGTGCCAGAGTAGAAATGCATGCTGCTTCCTTTTACCTTCAAATGCAAGGAAAAAGGCACAGCTCCCTGAGGACTGCAGTGAGTTATAAGAAGCAAGACTGAAAGACAAAAACAATCCATTTGAAATACAAAAGTTTAAAGACCTTATTATGTCACCCTTCAAGGTGGGAACATAATTCGCACATGAAAATAAGGACATATTGGAACTAAGTTAATTTAAGTGTGATGAAACTCAAGTGAACAAGTAGAAAAAAAAAAAAAAAGCAAGGAGAATCCTTATGCCAGTTGTAGTGCAGAAAGAATTTTATTAATTTAAATAGAGTGATTGATTGCATCTATATTTTACAGGAAAATCATCTCGAGACCACAAGTTTATCTCCCTGAACAGATTCATCTTGCATTGTCACAGCCTAGCTTTAGACACTGAAGCCCACAACCTGGAGTATTTTAAAGTTTTCTTAGGCAAGCAGGCTTCCCAGGTTAGCATAACATTGAACATACCAGATGGACTGTCCCCAGGCTGCCTATAGTGGTGTACTGATGAGAAGATGTCGTTGAGATAGGATGTGATCACAAGGCACATGGAAATCTTTGAAATGCTTACTGTTGTTGCTTTGGAAAATACTATTCAACTGAGCACAACTGTGCACCTGCTCCTGAGGTTGCCATAACAGGATACAAAATAATTGTATTTGCCACTCTTTGACTTTGAATTTAACTGAAATGGAGCTAAGATAAATTTTCGTTACTTTAGAAAAAATGTGATTTGGGTTTAAATTGGTATGCAATTTATCAAGAGTATAACAGCATATCATAGGGATGCATAACATCATTGCATAACCGCTAGATGGTAATTAATTTAGAACTGTGAAATGCAAAGCTCACAAAACCTGGAGTGTAACCAGCTGATGCCTTACTTGCCTAAGTTCTTTGTTTTCCAAAGAATATTATCTGATTCCTGAAAATACTTTAAGACATATTGTGTTGGTGTTGTTTATGCCTTTTATCAGTTTATGGTATTCCCTGACTGTTTACTATCATTGCTGCAATTTTTTTTGACAGCAGTGATGTGTTTCTCATGGAGCACACAGACGGTCCAGGAAGCTGCACCAAAGGTCAAATCCCCAGTGCTCTTACTCTGCTTTAATTTTGGATGTAATCCAAGAAAAATTTATCTCAGTCAAGATTTACTAAAACACTGATCATTAGTTTTTAGTTTTTGTTCATCAGTTCTTCAGCAGCTTCTTCCCTTATGATGATTAAACTTATCTGATTATATTTTCATAAGAGCACTGGAAAAAATGACAATATTTTAGAGCTATAGATGGCTTCATTGTACTTCTTCTTTAAAAAATATTTATGGAATAATCACCTATCTTCACTATAAAACTCCCATTAAAAATCTCTCATGAATAGACAGCATAGTCCAGCTTCACTAATGAAAATAGAAAGTATCTTCTGTACTGTTTATCTTTCTTACCTACCTTAGCTAACCAATGGTTTCCCCACACCATTTGTATGAGGCCCTGCTCAGCTGGATAAAATCTGGGGAAAGTGAGGACATTTGAAACTATAGTGTTTGTTAATACAGATTACCACTATTCATGAAGGAGTCTTGTTTTACTGAAAATGCATGAACACCTGCCTGCTGGTGGGGAGTAATGAATTAATCCCTTATTTTGTTTTTCTTGCACGTGAGCCTTTTGCTTTACTTATTGTCTTTATCTCAACTCGCGAGTTTTTTCACTTTTACCCCTCCAATTCTCTCTTCCATTCTGTTGTGGGATAACGACTGGATGGCTGAGAAAATCTTAACTGCCTACTGGGATTAAATCACAGCAAGTGAAAAAGGGTTTTGTTCAGTTGCAAAAAGATGGTTTAGTACTTGCATGGTCTAATGTGGTCAAGGACAAAATTTGAGATTCTTTATAGTAATAAGATGATATTGATTATTTCCATAAGGATATAATCTCACTTAGATGAAATGTCATTGCCTTCTGCAAGATGCCTGCCTTTAAGCAACTTGTCAGAATGCATGACATGAAAATGTTACTTATATATTCAACTATAAACAGAGACTTTAATCTATAATATGTTCAAAGAATTCTGTCAAAATAAGAATTTTGAAAAATGTGTAGTGACCAAAAGTAAACCCCTCAGACTGTTTCAGCTTCTGCTATAGATATAATAACCTCATGGAGGAGTTTACACAACTGTCTCTTGGCACCATAAACTTGCCAGAGGCGAATTTGGATTCAGCAGTTATTATAGTTAATGTCTGAAAAGGGAGCTAAGACAATTGCCAAGTAACCAATTCTTGCCTGGAAATGTGTGAGCGTAAAGTTTAAAAGTAGTATGAAAAAGCAAGTATCTGGAGGTTAGGATCTGGAAATAACATGAGAAAGGAACAGGAAAGGAGAATAAAAACATAATTTAAAGCATTAAAAGTAGAATTTCATTGTAAAGCCCATGTAGCTTTCAGACCAAAATACCAATGAAATAAAGCTGTCATGGTAAATCAAAGTTGATGTATGCATTAAGTGTGAGAGAGAAAAAGATGGTGAGTGAGATGTGCGACAGTGAATTGGGATTCTCCAGAAGGCTTGTGGAATCAGGTGCCAACATTCTTAGTCCTCTGCAGAATGACTGTACCAGAGGAGGAAAACTTACCCCACGTGAAAAACCTCATGTGTTCTGGGCTGCATCAAAAGCAGTGGGACTGGCATGTCAAGGCCAATCATTCTCTCTGTCTATACTCCGTTCTTGTGACAGCCCACCTGGAGTTCTGTGCCCAGCTCTGTGGGTCCAACACAAAAAACACATGGATTTACTTGAGCAGGTCCAGAGGAAGGCCATGAAGATGGAGCACCTCTGCAATGAAGACAGACATACCGCTGAAGCTGCTCAGCCTGGGAAGATGGGAGTGTGGTAACAGAATGAGGGGTAAGGATGAACCATTGCAGCCCCTATTGCGATAGAAAGATTCATTGGAGGGATTGATAGCCAGCACCTTGTCTGTCATGGACAGGGTCACTGTAAGCAAAAGTATTCAAGTAAAAAGAGCATAAGGATACAGGCATGCTGTTTCCTCAGAGCAGACTACTGTGCAATATAAAATAGGGTTGTGTGACTAAGAACTCAATGGTAATGGAGTAAAAACTTTTTCCATTTTCACTCCATGGTTCAAAAGCTGGAATTTGCTGTTTATCTTCACCACCTGCTCTTTATATTAAGCGACAAGACAGACACAGCAATAAGGATATTTTTCAGAAAAATGCAAGAATTTGCATCATGAATTCTGGTTCAGTTTAGTGTCTTTCTTGGCATGCACAGGAAAGAAAAACAGCAAGTTATGAAACAATTATGCTATGAATCAAGGACAGCTGCTATGCAACTGACTTTCATAGCTGCTAAAACCTTCTGTAGGTGTAGAATGACAAAGCTCATCACTGACGTAGTAAGGCAGAGCCAGTATTAATGAAAGAACAGCACTGACTGACCTGAAAATCTTTAAAAGGATTGTAAAAATATGCCTACAACTAAAGTGCATGGTGCAAAGCCTTGTGGAAGCCTTGTAGAAGCCTTTTACTTTGAATCATCTAAGATGAAAATGTTGAGATTTTTTTCTTGGTTCTGTTTTACTTTTTCAGTCTGCAGTGTACAATTTGCTCTCTATACAAGAAAGGAGAAGAAGATGGTGGCAGAAGTACCTTAGATCACCACAGTTCCATTTTCCACGGGCTTAAGTATTTTTTACTACTTTTACTATGCATGATCTTCCTCCCATTGTGATGTTTGGCTCAGATTTCAGCCATTGTGGCTCCATGGTTTCATTCAAGTATTAAAAATTTCATCAGTAAAGATGATAAATTCAATTTTTTTAAACATTTCTACACAGCCAAATTATCAGCATCATTTGATGATCATTTCCTGATCATTGACAGCCATAATTATTAGATAACTTTAATATTTCAAGCTACAATACAGCACATATAAAACTCAGACCTTTCAACATATTAATTGCATTTAGTTTATTTGATTTAGATAGGTGAATTTGTAAAACCAAAATTGTAATTTCAACATGTAATTAATCAGCCTGAAAACTCATTTTCCATAAAACTTCATCAAATGTCATTATTTATATTAATGCTCTATATCTATTTACTAAATAAATTATTTCCATAGATTTGCCTAGAAACTGTTACCAGCCTATCAAAGTCTTAACTCTGTTTTTTCACTGGAATTTTTTTGATCGATAATATGTTATTTGTGACATGTAGACCCAGCTGGGTGGTGCAGGACTGTGGCTTCTATTCTGTGTCATTTTGCAAGATTATATCTGTTCTTTGGCTCACATACTAAGCCCAAGGTCTACTCATGTTCGTAACTATCCAAAGAAATGAGCTCTTCATTGTGTGAACAGCTCTTCAGCTATTCTTTTGTTTTCTGAATCTGTGTCATGAGACATAGCTAGGTGAGTTCTCAGGACACACTGTGGGAAAGAGAGGAATTGCCAGTGTCACAAAGAAGGAATGGTCAACAATGATCTACCTTACCAGCACAGGAATCTCTTCAAGATCTGTTCTCCACACTTCTGTTTTAAGCATTTTGAGGCTTTCTAGCTGTAATTACATTAACATTTGTCAGGAGTCCCCTCAACCCAAAAACCTTAATTAAAAGACAAATGTACTTTAGAAGTGTGCAATCCACCTTACAAAAATTGATATCTCCAAATAAATGCATAAATCTGTGCTGGATGCCATACACACCACTTGTCTCCCTTTTAAAAGCATGTGGTTACACATGAAGCTTTAGTATATTTTCTGTGAAAATTCATAATTTTATTTTAAAAACCTACCTGTAAGCAAAACTACTTTAAAAACTATAAAAACAGAACATTTACAATGAGGAGCACTTACACTTGAAAATATCTATGTATCAGTATATGGTCACAATTTTCTACATTCTTTCTGCTGCTGGTTAACTTTTTTCTTTTGGCTGTGGTATTTTCCTCTCACATGAGTAGTGCAAGTGAGAAAGTTATGAGCCATCAATTTTGGCACAATACCAAGACTTGAGACTTCATGCTGTATGTCTGACAGCTTTTAATAGAAGTTGGATTTAATCCAATTTTATGAACTAAAAAGAAAAATTGAAAGTTTTTTTTGCAAGAGTTAGCAATCACAAAAGCACTGTGTGAGCATTATGGTTGACATTATTGGCCACTGACTTCTTAATCTTAGCCATACATCCAAGAGCCAGCAGCCATTCCAGTTTTGCAATTTGGCCCAGACTCTATTCTGGAGAGGAAAAGGAAAAGCTCATACAACCCAGCAGTACTGATCTATCTCAGGGGTATTGAGCACATGGTCTCTTTTGTGAAATTGATAACAGGGAGACTCTGTATCAACAAGTCAAATAAATGTCAAGTTATATAGTTCCTCCAAGAATACTTTTTTCTTTGCCAGCTCCCAGTTTTAATCTAAAAATTAACCGTGTTGACTCATCTTCTTCATGGCAGCTCACTCTGTGACAGGTGGTTCATAAGAAAGAAATGTGGTGCAAGCTACAGAGAGCAGAAGTATATCTGCACGTGATACAGCAAACTAAGTGAATGCTAATAGTGTTTCAAGCTTCCTTAAAACTTTTAAACATTTACTTGTATTAAGACAATGGAGAGCCAAGGAGTGTATCCAAAATAATGACAGAATTTTGGAAAATGATCAGAAATAATTTTGCATTACATAAAAATATAGGTTACAGATTTATTCAAAACAGATTTATAGAAACTGCACCTCTGTCTGACTCTTTGTGTCAAATAGAAAATGGTTCTTTCAAATACAGGCACCAATTCATCATCTTCCTCTCCCTTCTGGTATCTCTCTAATCTGTCTCAGCTGAGTATCAACTAATTCAGTCTTTTGAGTTTCCAAACTTGATTCAAAACTAAGGATCAGACATTTAAAGGCAGTTGAATGAGAGCTGAACTAACACAGTATATTTTATAATCTGGCCTAAGAACAATATTAAAAAAAAAAAGAAAGTGTTTCTGACAGAGTAATGGTCACAAGATTACCTCCTTAACAGAAAATGCCATTCAACAACAAAGTCCAAGCGTTCTCTGTTACTTCGTAAGAAAATGTCATTCCCACATGATATCCTTATCTCCAAATTGCAGAAGCATGGATTTGAAGGGTGGAGGACTATTCAGTGCATAAGGAATTAACTAGAGGGACACGACCAGAGTTGTGGTCAATTCCCTGTGTCTAGGAGGAAACTGGTGATGAATGGTGTCCTTAAGGGCTCAGTCTTGGGACCAGGGCTGTCTAACATCTTTATCAATTACATGAACAGCAAGATCAAGTGCACCCCCACCAAATTTGCAGATGACACCAAGCTGAGTGGTTCAGTTGACACACCTAAAAGACAGGATGCCATACAGAGAGACCTGGACAAGGTAAGGAAGTGAGCCAATGGAAATCTAATGAAGTTCAACAAGTCCAAGCAAAGGGTGCTGCACCTGTGTCAGGGCAATCCCACATGAGTAAAGACTGGGACAAGAACTCATTGGGATGAGCCCTGCAGAAAAGGACTTGGAGTTCTAATGAATAGAAGCCGGACATGAGCCAACAGTGTGCACTTGCAGCTCAGAAAGCCAACTGGATCCTGGGATGCATCAAAAGAAATGTGGGCAGCATATGGAGGGAGGTGGTAAAACAAGGGGTAATGGCTTTAAATGAAAAGAGGGTAGGTTTAGTATAGGTATTAGGATGAAATTATTTTCTGTGATGCTGGTGACTTGCTGGGACAGGTTGCCCAGAGACACTGTAGATGGTTTTTTCACAGAAATACTTACCTGAAGATCAGGTTGGATGAGGCTTTAAGCAGCCTGGTCTAGTGAAAGTTGTCCTTGCCCATGGCAGGAGGGTTGGAACTAGGTCATTTTTAAGGCCCCTTCTAGCCAGAGCTGTTTTGTGATTCTACAATCCCGTGATTAGCCTGTCCTTTCTTACTATACTCTTTTCTCTTCCCTTTCTTAACTTTCCGTTTTCCTTTCTACTTGCTTCTTAAGTTAAGTTGTACCACAGGATGTATTAAAAAGAAATTCAACTGCATAGCTTGTGACTGGGTTATACAGCACAAAGGACAAGAAGTCCCAACAAGAGAAAGAGCTAAAATATCTGGCAGCAGGAATGCCAGAGACTGAAGACCTCCCAGAAAAGGAAGGAAATTTCTCTTGGTGATGGGATAAGTACCACCACATTCTCTTGTAGCCAAAGTGGAATGGGAATACTCAGAGGCCACCTTTGGGCAGCAGAGCTGGTGCTGAGTTACAGACCTCTAATGTAACACTCACTGGAGCAGTGTTGGTGTAACTGTTTATAAGTAATTGGCTCTTGGCATATCTCTGCAGACTCCTTGTAGAGTTGGTTATGGCAATACAGCTGTGTGCAATGCTCTGAGGGTTATTTTAATTTTTTTTTTTTAATATATAGTTAAGCAAAAACCTGTGCTTAATTTACCTCAAGGGGTACAATAAAATTCCCTGACATGTATCTTTCTTTCCTTCTCTGTCTCCTTGATTCTTCTTATTTCCTCTCCTCAAGCTGTTATTCTGAACTATTATGCTGGAAGAAAATAATAATAATGTCATATATAATGTCATATATAATGTCAATTATAACAAAAAAATGTTTTCTTTTCCATAGTGATGTTTGATTTTTGACACAAAAGTTTACTAATTTGTGTTGTCCTTCAAAGTCTTTTAAATAAAACTTATTATTAGTTAAGGCACTTTGTGGCTTTTTTTCTTAATTTAGGTTTATTTGATTAAAAATACTATGAAGTTCTAAAAAGATTTTATGAAGAACAGATAAAGAATTTGTCATGGATTATGACAAATACAGAAATATGTACAGAAATACAAAAAATTCCTAGAAACAAACTGAAGTGTGTTTACTGTGTGCTATTGTGGTTGTAATTCTAGAGAATTTTAATACAATTTAATCTGAAGTCTCTGATCCTTAGGTTTTAATGATTTACTCTATATTACTTAGAAATCCACTTATATTTGTTCTTTTAGTAATTTTCATATGATAAAAAAAAAAAGCCTGTATGCAGACACAATTTTTTTTCTGCAGCTGACCAGTGAAATGCTGGTCCATTTTCCTCAGGAAGGTAAGTGTTATAGAATAATGTATCAAGAGTGTTATGGGCTGACTGTTCATCTCTTTTCTTGTCCTTTTTTCTTTCATTGTTATGCATGTGGGTGATGTTCTACAATTTTTAGCTGTGTTTGTCAGTACATCTGGGTAACAATGACCTACTTCATCAGTCATTCTGAAAGTAAAATGGTCATATTCTGAAAATATCCTTTTTGCTCTTCCTGTTATTCAAAAGATAGACTTGGTTTGGACTGTTGCACTTATAAATAGACAAATTTAACTAATAAAGGTTTAATTTAGCAAATACTGAGTTTAATACTATTGCTTAAAAAGTTATAAAAAACACCTAGATATTGCAATTAAAAAAAAAAAATCTAGATATTTCACATTGTTTGTGCAGTGGATAAACCAGAAAGATTTAACTTTCTAAAGTTATACAGGCAACATACTTTATCATATTTATTATGTTTTTGCTGCCGAATCATGTGTGCACATTTTTTCAGGCCTTCTGAACACTCACAAATTACACATCAAAGTGCTATACCAGGAGCCACAAACTGTGGGGACTAAGCACTTCAGTTCCTGCTTCTTTTCACAGCTGTCTGCTCCAAAATAAGGCCATACATCCTGGTTCAGAATATAGACACTTTTCTCAAGTTTTTTTTTTCTTTCGTCATTTTCCAATTCTGTATTTTCACCTGAGCTTTAAGGTATTGCTGCAAAAAATAGTCTTTCCTAGGGTACTATAACTTTGACTTGGATGATTTGTTTGGGCGTCATGTTGATATGTGTGACAATAACACTAGCAACAGTGACTTCTTCTTCTTCTTTTCTGTTGACAGTCATAAATACAATGGGAAAATAATGGTTGTACATTTCTTTCACTTTTGATTATATAAGGGGGCTGGAAGAGCAGATTTATACTCAATGTTATGAAGCTGGAATGATAAATAACAATCAATTTAGTGGTATTGGTATTCTTTAAAATCTTGAAGGCTTTTAATTCCTTGTAATTATGCAAATGACAACTTTTAAACATGTATATCTTAATTATCAGAGTATGTACAGTTTACTGTAATTTACTTATGATGCTGCAGCTCTTATAGACTACAGAAAGGTAGGGGCCGGTCAGTAAAGGATTCTTCTGTTCATTTGCTGAGTGTAAAACAGTAATTTAAACTTTCATTGTTCAGATTCTCCATCAAATATGACAGATATGAAAGTCATATTCAACAGATTTATCTTTCGTTTTTGATTTAGCATTTTAAAGCTCTGTGAATGACTACACCATAGCTTCCTGAAAATTCTCTCATTAGTTCCAATTTATGGCAATTAAGGAAAGGCTTTATAGCTTATAATATTATCTGAAAGCTGCATTTGGATCCATAGTAATCTGCCTTGGCATTTTCAAATTTGATAGTTGTAGAGCATTTCTTTCGTGTTGAAGTGGTAAAACTGTATGGTAATTGGTCATTGTTTGCACTGCTGTACTTAGAAGCATTTCACTGCTGCCATTATAATCTTAGTATTTCTATGGCTGTATAATTTATCTGTGAAAATTTGCTTTGGTCTAAAACTTGGCATGCAAATTGTGTGTCCATTTTTAGATTACATGAGCTTCAAAAAAATTACAGCTGTTATACACTTTTTTTTTCCATTTTACTTGATAACTGAAAATTAGTCAATGCCTGACATTTAGAAAACTGAAATGCAGTTATGGCTCTGGGATCAAATCCCATGAAGGGATGCAAACTGGAACTCCATATTTGTGAGAAGGCATGCATATACAAGTGTACATCCATTATTATTTACAGGTCCAGCTGGGTGGAAAAAATACTCAGTCCACGCATGATGTTGCATGCAAATATGTCTGGTAAGCATACAAACAGTCCTCTGGCTATTTGAATACTTGAGTCTTTCTTTGCAACCCTGTAATACCAGCTAAAAATTTTTAGTACTAGTGCTATAAAAATGTACAATTAGAAAAAAATCAGCAGGGTACTGGTGTTAGAAACCAATTATGGCAGAGTTGCAGCATTAGAAAACTCATTTGATACTGATGTTGAATCAATTACCTCCTATCGCCACCCAGATTCTACCTGGTATGTTATGTCAAAGCATTCCACTTTTTCTAGATGTCACAGTATCTTCTAAATCCATGCCACATTGAAAACAGTGGAAAACAATAAATCATTTGAATAGTGAAATCAGCCATTTGCTCAGCTGCTGCAGAGGCCCTGTACTCGATAGTCCTCCAAAGATCAGTGATGTCAATGCAGGACCACTTTGTTGGCAAAGACTACAGCTACTTCAAGAGCAAAAGATCAGATTTTCCTGATTAGATAACACCCTTTAAATTGGTGTTTTATCTCAGGCAGTAACCATAAGCAGATGGCTAAGGAAGAACAATGATGAGACAAGCAAATATTGTCACGATCATTCTTCCTGTCTCATATTAAGCCAACAGTGTCCTGGGCAGCAGGTCAAAGGAGGTGACTCTTTCCCCCTCCCTGTTCTTGTGAGACCTCACTTGAAATGCCCTGTTATCTCTGTGATTCTCAGCATAAAAAAGACTGCTCAGTCAGGCACAGAGGAGGAAGACATGAAGATGATTAGAAGGTTGAAGTATCTCCCCTATGAGAATGGCTAAGAGAATTAGAGTTGCTCAGCCTGGGGAGAGAAGGTTCTAGGGAAGACCTTGCAGCAGCTTCAACATATTTAAAGAAGACCTAAAGGATATATGGGAAGTGATTTTTTTTTTTCTGGGAGTGCAGTAATAACATAATGGGGGATGGTTTCAAACTGACAGAAGGAAGGTTTAGATTAGATATTTGGAGGAATTTATTCACTGAGATTGGTAAGATCTTGCCCAGAGATGTTGTGGATACTCCATTCCTTGAAGTGCTCAAGGCCAGTTTGGATGGAGCTTTGAGCAACCTGATGTACTGGAAAGTGTCCCTGCCCATGGCAGGTGGGTTGGAGTGAATCATTAGGATTCCTTCTGAGGCAAGCCATTCTGTGGTTCTATGATTCTACATACCACTATAAGGATTTGGTCATTTTTTCAGTTACTTGCTGGAATTTTTTTGACAATCCAGTAAATTGAATTCCTCAAAAGTACATGAGGACAGTTTCTTTATAATCTACTAATTCATAAGCATATTCTTTGATTCTTGGGTTGTTTATTATTTGTTTCCAATCTGAAAATTAATTAATTAAATATATAGCTGGAAAGTGTTCCAGTAAATTAAAATAAAATTCTAAGAGACAACTTAAAAGTATTGAAGTACCTTATAAGCTCTTTATTTTAGAATTGAACATATATTAGAAAAAAGAAGTGAGATTAAATTGAATTATACTACTTTACATTTATAAATGTATGGTGAAAATGAAATACACATAATATTACACAGAACCACAGAATCACTGAAAACACTGAATCCATGAACAGGTGAAGCAAGTTCACCTAGAACCAGTTGCCCAGGTCCACTTAAAGATGAATTTTGAATGTGTCCAGGGAGGGAGACTCCACACGCCCTCGAGAAATCTGTTCCAGTGCTCAGCACCTCAGTAAAAAAGCTTTCCTGATGTTCAGAAGAAGCCTTCTGTGTTTTTGTGTGTGACAATTGTTTCAGATCCTGCCACTGGGAGCCCCTGAAAAGAGCCTGGCTCCATCTTCTTTGCAGCCTACCTTAACGTATTGATAAATCGCTCTAAACCTTCTCTTTTCCAAGCTAAACATTCCCAGCTTCTCAGCCTTTCCTCAAATAAAAGATGCACCTGTCCCTTCATCATATTCATGGTCATTTGCTGGACTCTCTCCTGTATGTGTATGTCTCTCTTGTACTGAGGAGTTAAGAGCTTGACAGAGGACCAGGCCAAACATTTCCTCATAGAAGTTTACTGACTTGGTCAGGCATGGCTTCCCCTTGGTGAAGCAGTGCTGTCCACTCCTGATAACTTTTTTTGTTTTTACCATCCCTGGAAGTGTTTTTCACTATTAGATGCTCAGTCACCTTCCCAGGGATTGAGATAAGGCTGGCTGGCTTGTAGTTCCCTAGGTCCTCATTCTTGTATATCTTGAAGAGAGGAGTGGTATTGGCCTTCAGCCTTTATTGACTGTGGCTGCCCTATGACATGTATCAACACCCTCAATACTTGAGTGTGCTTCTGCATAGGGTTTGACTGGCCTGCAAGGGCCCATGGACTTATTTATGTCCAGGATGTACTAGAACCCTGTGACCTGAGCCTATTCTGCCAAGGGTTTGTCTTCCTTATATCAGCAATTCCATGTGGCCACCGGGATCTATGATTCATGAAGACTGGTCTGCTAGTAAAGACCACAGAAGACATTTAGTACCTCATCCTTGTCTATGTTCCATATGAACAGACCCTCCGTTTTGCTGGGCAATGGACCTGCATTTTCTTCAGTCATCCTCTTCTCTCCTACATACTTGCGTACTACTTC
This sequence comes from Petroica traversi, assembly GCA_025920805.1. NCBI lineage: Eukaryota > Metazoa > Chordata > Aves > Passeriformes > Petroicidae > Petroica > Petroica traversi. The sequence goes on along the minus strand of JAHLSL010000062.1, from coordinate 13,486,159 downwards.
TTATTTCTATATCACTGATTAAATAAAAGTACTATATTTAACTTCTGGTAAAAAGAAAAAGAATGAAATGTAGACCAGAAACCCCTTGAAATTTAGCCATAACTGTAATTGTATTGTCACAATAATATCAAGAATCCCTGCAAGAGATTGAAAGTAGATGTTATTGCTCACACATGTATAAGTTGCGCATCTGTGATTGTATAAAATTCGTTTTAAATGTTACTCAAATTTTAGCTTCTTTTATTGTAGGGTAAAACAATACAGAAGATGAAATTAGTAGTTTATCTTATAGTCTGAGTGATGTTTGTCACATAAGGTAGTGATCAGAGGATATCCTCTGTAATTTGCTTATGCTGGAAATACTCAGTATATTGTTTTATTGTCAGGATGAACAAAAAAATAACCCAAAATCTACCACCACAACCACCAAAAGGTTAAATTTTAGCATCATAATATTTGTATTTGTAATCATTTTATTTGAATATGTCTTCAATATAAGAGATACTTTAAAGACCAATAAGTCAAGGGTTTGCTTAAAACTCCATGATGATGCATTATTAACAATATATATATAATTGTGACTCTTTTACAACACAACACAGATTGGGTATATGTATCATTAGGAAGGTATTAATTTTAACAAGATAGAAGTAGTGAAGATTTCTTTATTCCTAGGTCAGCTTTACCAACAAACAACTTCAACAATTTTTCCTACATGCAATGCTCTAGGTCTTGATAAAAGATCTGATAGTGGATTCAAAATGCTTTTTTCTTTTGCTCATAACTGTATATTCTATGTCCTTTCAAAAGCGGATAAAGTAAATGATTTTTGCGTCTCCTATAAATATCTGTTTCAGAGGAATTAACCTTTTCTTGCTGTTTTATGGGTGGAAATAGCAAACAAATCCAGTGTCCCTCTACATGACTTAACTTCAGGACTTGAAGTTGAAAATTCCAAGCTACTAACACTTTTGAATATAGATTCCTATAAAACAGATGAGCCATTCTGCACATGAAGGGAAATGAGTGATATTACCTGAGGGACAGACTGACCACATATCTGAACTATCATCTGTTTATTTTAAGCCCACTTGTGGTCTTGATCCAAACACAGAAAAATTACATTAATGGAATCCTAATTCACAACTTCTAGACCACACATCACATCAAAGAAAATATTAGATTTCTGTACATTACGAAATAATATCTATTAAAAAAAAATAATTCTATTTTCCGAGCTTATTTTAATTTTTTTTATACTATTTTTAATACTTTCTATCTCAATACATGCTGCCTCTCATAATGGTAAGCCAACTATTATAAATAGCTAAATAATTTCTTAGAATTTTATCTTATTAACTGTTTTACTGAAATAAAGATAATGAGCTGTGTCTACATTAACCTAATCACTAGGCTATAAAAATGCATCTGTACCATTTTCTGGTTACGCTTTAGCTTGGAAGTCCTTTTAGTTATTTTGGATTGGACAGTAGCCAAGTTATTAAATTCTGCTGGATCTTGGATTCTCCAGACAACACTACCTGAAGGGTGAAAATCTCAATAAGAGTTGCTGCATTACGGTCCCCTATAGTTACAGCTATTATCTTGAAAGCTGCTCAGTACTAATGCTAGACTGGGTTTATCCATAAGTATCCCTTCTTGGAAGATGTAATCATCTGAGCAATTGTACTTGATCCAGGTTGTGTTTAAGAAGGATTTAAAATGTCAACTCAAAGGCAGAGACAGCTACACTAGACCCATAATTGCAACATGTTCATATGTTTCAATATTAGCAGGTTGATTTAATTCTGTGGTTATACTTAAAAAAATAGTGAACTGACCATATCAAATTGTCTTTAAAAACAGTTTGTGTATTATTAGTGAAAATGCAGTCATTTTGGCCACTTTCAATGCTGCACAATGCATACAATTTCTGGTGACATTTAATGTAGTGTAAAATGTGTATGGTAAACTGAATGTAAATAATCTCCTCATTTTGTAATTGCTATAACAGTTCTTTGCTCATAGTAAAATTAGCAGAAAGTAATATTAAGTCCAATGTGAATATCAATGCAGTAAACGAAATTTAATTAAGTATTTAAACATACACTTGTAGAAATTACAGCCTGTTAACACAGAGAGTGGGTATTGAAGATATCTACTGGTCTTTTGTTGTACAATTCACAGGGAAATCACCCTTTAACTCATGTCTGTAGAGAAATAAAATTAATTATAATGCCTAAGATTTGCAATTCCATAAAAGCCTGTTTGACAGTTAAAATCAGTTCTATTTGACTCTATACAATACAGATCCCCATTAAATTTGCTCTGACAAACATATACCAAATAGCCAGTGAAGTAGCTCCTACCACTTCAGTAAGACTTTTGTTAGGTTTAAAGTTGTTTTGGTTCTGTGGTTTTCTTCAAAACCCTGAGACTTGCCTAGTGCTTAAAGGAATGTTTATTAGAATTGCAGAAAGAGAATAGAAAAAAAAATTACAATCTTAATCATCTACAAAGTTCAAGAAATGTTAAAGCAGAAAGAGAAATTTTATTTTTGTGGAAATAGACAAAATAGAAAATACAAGATAGGAATTGTATATTTAAAAGAGAGTACATGTGTCCTGGTTTAGGGCAAATATTTAGGAGGAAACCTCTGGGGGGTCTCCTCTAGGAAGAGCCGATTCCAATCGCCCCTCCCCCTACAGGTCCGGGAAGAATTTCCTTAGAGAAAAGTGGAAAAAACTATTTATTTAACAAATAGAATATTTACAAGCATAGGAAAAATTTGGATAATATGAAAACAATGAAACCTCTCCTTCCTCTGAAGAGATGGTAGATTCAGAGTCCGTCTGAGTCCGGTTCAGTTCTCCAGTGGGGGGGCCGATTGCCGGGCCCGGCTGTAGAAGTCAGCGAGGGTGGGGGGGGGGGCCCCCGGGGGTTCCCTGGTGTCCTGGGCCCACGCGATGCCAACCAGTCCCAGGAAGAGGAAAAAAAAAAAAATACCCAGCAAAAAAAACAAAGTCTCTCCCTGCAAAAAGCCGGGAAAAAATCCGAGGAAAAACCCTCCGCTGTGAGCTCCTCCAGCACCCCCACACCAGAGAGAGTAAAAAAAAAAAAGAAAAGAGATAACGCTGTCTGCTGGAATGCAGCCTCTCCGCTCTCTCGGCCTTGGTTCGTAGTATCCTGCAGACAAACGGCGAGTGTTTTTTTTTCCTCCACCTTCACTCTCACTGTCTTCCTTGGACCAACTTAAAGCTGCAGAACTTAATGTCCAGCATAAGCAAGAGGACGATTGGGGATACAAACAGGTCATATGGCTAACCCAGGACAACATGACATTCCATCCACAATTGCACATCTATTACAGAGGAAAAACTGAGGAAAGAAATGCATGAAAAATTCTCAGGGCAAGGGATCTCTTCCTTCAGGCTTGCAGATGTATTGTAAGTACCATAAAAACAAAACCAAACCAAACCAAAATAAACAAACCCCACCAAAAACCACCACCACTGCCACCACCAGCAACAACAAGAACAAAAAAATAAACCAACAAAAACCACGAAAAACCACAAAAAAGTTAGGAAAAAAAAGTAGACAGTATGAAAGAAGTGAAAAATAAGATGGTGTATCTGAGCAAGATAGAATAAATTATCTAAGTTTTGATGTATGACTCTACAAAACCTGGTGTTCTTATCATACATGCCTGTCAGTAATTGTATGCCATATATTCAAATTCTAGAATGATTAATCTTATAGTCTTTTTCTGGGATTCTCCTACTTGCTTTGTTCTGGCCCAGCTTGCCTGCAAGTTCTCTCTTACTCAAGTTCCTTAGCACTTCTCTAGCTAAGATCTTTCCACAGTCACAACACAAAGCAATTTTGTGAAGGGGAAGAGAATAACACTTTGAGTGCTATCAAAAGTGTTGATACATAAATAATGATTGGAGATATGATTTAGAGACTCACTATACAGTGTTACTTTGAGAAATGTTTGAAAGAAATTGAGAGTTTCAAACAGAAGATCTTGAATAGGCTCCTCTTCAAAAACAAGGTTGGACACAGTCATATTATCACATGTGGGCCATCTGGCTGTATCTATGATTTTCTGAGGATAATAGCTAAGCCAGACCTTGTAAGGAGAGCTAATATTTTTCATATGGTGGAAAATATACCTGGAAAAAGCAGAGCTGCTTGTCAGTTGAAAGCCCTCCTACAGGTGTTATAAATGTATGACACAAACATGGATATATACCTGAAATGGGGCTTTTATGTGTGAGAACTTTATGTTTTCTGCTAGTGCAGAAGCAACATCACCTCTCCCTATGGACCTGCCTAATAAAATGACAGACTTCTTAATTCAATAAAATGTTTGTTTATCCTCTCTTCTCTGATGTCCAATGATGTCTCTCAAAACTTGGCTATCAAAAAATTCTTTTCACATATTATCTAGGATTTCATACAGTTGTAAAACAGTCATAATAATGAGGTCTTTATATTTTTATAATTCTTATTTTGATAAATGGCTCAAAGAAAATACTAGGTAGAATTAACTCCTCCACAATTTAGAAAAAGGAGGGTATGTTCAGAGGACTGTTCCTTCACCTATCATTATCAGTGACTCATCTTGCCATCAAAAGCAGAGCCATATGGAAATTATACAGTACATACAGAAATAAACACATTAGAAATAGAGTTCAACATTGAAGCAACTAGGCAACAAAACACTGTGAAGAAAAATAGCCCCTGTCTCTGAGAGGAAAGAAAAAAAGGAGCACAGCATTGTTACATGGAGGGAAGCTGCAAGGCTAAGTAGTTTGTTGTGACAGCACAAACAATAGCTCTCTGCATCTTAAACCTTTATATGATGCTTCAAAGTGGTTTACACCTAGTTATTAGAGTTCAGAAAAAACTAGTTAAGGACTTCATGTCTCCTTTACAACATAAATGCCATAGAAATAGTCACTTGTGAGAAGAAAAGTGTATTATTTACTTGTGTTCATAACTGAGTTTTAATGTGTGTTGGACATGAAAATCCATGCATATTGGAAAGAGAATGTCCTCCATGGAGCCACATTCAGCAAGTGCAGTCAACTGGCCTAAGCTTTTCAAATGTTTGGGGATTAAAAGATTAAAATGACATCCCTGGAGAAGCAACTATTTCTCTTAGTCTTATATAATTTTCTGCCATATAGATGAGAAATTGTTTTCTACAAAAAAGAAAGAAAGGGCTGAAAGATAAAAAAACAAAAAACAGAAAAACAAACAAAAAAAAACCCCAAAACCATCAATAATTAAAAAAACCCCAAACAACACAACAGTCACCAACCAAAACAAAATCCCCACAAACCAGCAAATAACCATACCCACCCAGAACCAAGCTTGACTTTTGGCTAAACTTTGTTGTCCTCAGTAGATCAAAGCTCATTTTCTGCCTTAGCTTTTTACCCACACATTAAAGAAATATTACCTTGGTATAATGCCAAGCCACTGTTTTCCAATTCGTAGAAAGAAGGGTAGAAAGCTGCACAGGTATCAGGAATACAATGGAAGAAAAAAGGAAAGGAATAAGATTTCACAAGTTTTCCCAGTGCTCTCTGCAAGGGTAGGTGGAAGGAGAATGTTTTCTTCTTCAAGAATACCTTGTCAAAAGAGCCATGAAATAGAATATGCTGAGAAAAAACTGACCAAGAAATATGATAAGAAAAAACCTGATGAGACACACTAATTGGCAAGATGTGCAGTGTGAAAATGTTTATGTTTTCAGCTGAAAAAAAAAAGGATAGAAAAGGAGACAACCTTCCTCTCCCCAACCTGACTGATTAACGTTAAAAGAAAATATCCAGAAACAAACTGACTTGTCTGAGCAGGAGTGCCAGGAGGGCAGAACACCCCTATTGGGGCTCAGAAGATCCACAAATATGCCCATGCTTGTAAACTTATCTGAAGGTCTTTGTTCGGTCTTCTGACATGAAAAAATTCTACTCCTATGCCAATCAAACAGTTTCCAACTTTACAAAAAAATTTCCAGATTGAACACTGTCAAAAAGTAAATGCTTCACACTTCCGAATATTTTCTGGCCTATGTATTAATTTTTTTTTTCAGCATTAACAAAGAGATGCAGGGTCTATAGACAGAAGAAAAGGAAATTAATCTTTCTCTACGTCACTTCTGACTTCTATTTTTCACTAGTCTATTTTCAGGTGTACTGTTAGTTATTTCTAAAACTGTGATGTGGCTTACAGATCTAAGTTTAGTTTTTAAAAATTATTGATTTTTTTTCCTAGGACACATGAATGAAAAGTTGACTAAAATCATAAAGAATTATGTTTCTCTTCCTTTTAATTTCCTTTGATATCTTGTAATTATTATTGTTTAGATGAGATCTAGACATATTTAAGAAAGACATTAACTCTCAGGGAGTTTAGTACATTCCTAAAATAATCTCCTTATAACAGGATTTGCCTAAATTTTTTGTTTCCTTACATATTTTACAGAAAGAAAATGGTGATCTTGTGAAAATGAGGCACTGCATGATTGTGTATAAATGACTGTCAGAATATGACATCAACCAATGTGGAATGTTCGAGTATGCTTTTAACTGCTACATAATGACTGCTTTTTAAGTTTGACAGAGAGAAATACCACCAGCTTCCTCCTCAGCGTAAAATATTAAATGAAATGTTTTTATACGATGAAATGATAAAATGGATTAGTTTGCCTGCCGCCACCTTACCATTGGGATTATGAAGAAATTATGATAAGAAATTGTTGTTGCTAAACTTTGCAATCACTGATTTCAAAAAGCTCTACTATCAATCTACCTCCCCGCTAAAATACCATTACTATTCACCTAACTGTGTGCCTTATAAAATGAGACCTAATCAGATTGCTTGGAGGAAAGCAGGTCAAAGGTGAATTTATCTAATTTACATATAAGAAGTTTTTTGCTTCATTGAATGTGTAATACAATGCATTATCTGTACAGAATGTGATATATTGAATATAATAAAATATCTTTAAAAATATTAAAGTTGTAGAGTTATGTATTTAGAAGTCAGGAAACACTTCAATGTCAGTGATAATAATTTCATAATAATGTCATAATAATGTCATCTGAAGTGTTTTCTCTGCTGCATATATTAACATAGGTATGTAGGTGTATAAAATAAACACTATTTTGTGAAATATCATTTAATATACTGGAATCTGAATCACTAGAAAAATATTTAATAATACCATGATGAATTATTTTACCCTGTTTTGACTATGTATAGTTGTTAGATTTGTTCCCTTGTTGTGACAAACTATTTGGACCAGACTGTAACTTGTAGAGAAGCTTTAATATGTCTGTTGTTTCCCATCATGTAAATGGATAGGAAGGAACATTAGAATAGACGGTGGAATGCTAGCCACAATTTTTTTATACTTGCTAGGTGGAATGCTTATGAGGAAAACCAGGGGTTTAATTATGGGAAAAGAATATAAAAAGGAATAATTTGGAACCTAAAATGTATTTTATCCACCATAATTTTATTTTTATCCATCCTCTTTAAAAATCATAAGTAGAAGGTCTTTATAAAAATACAGTTTTAGTTGCCTCCTAAAATGTTTATTCCTACTGTTTCTCTTGTGCTTCCTCTGGTTTTCTCATTGCCTTGCTGGGAGCTATATCAGGTAGATAATTTGGCTGAAAATTAACCCTGTTGGCCAGTTCCCTAAAGGATCAGTTTTTAGCAGCAGCAGCATATATTTTACACTGAACTGTGTCAGTGGAACCCAGAGGCTCATAGCTGAATGCTCGCAATCACAGTTTAGCTAACACATTTGGAGTGAGCAAGTTCCTCTTTTTGCACTACACCATTAAACTCAAATTAAGAAAATCATCCTCACTTTATCAAGTAAATGTAGTATGTGGGAGAAACAACACTAGATTATAAAAAGAAGAACTATTAGGTATTTCAGCTGACTGCTTAAATAGATTGCATAAAAGAATGCTATGTTCTTTAATTAGCACCAACACACCAACACCCTGCAACTTAATCTTTACTTATAGCTTCTGCTCTTGATTGGCCTGGGCAAATATATTATGCCACTGTTTTCATCTCGCTCCTCTGTATTAGAAAAAAAATAAAGGAAAAGAAAAATCCTATTTTATAGTAGAAGCTGCTCTATATGCGATGTGTAGGCAGAGAAGAATAGTGAAAAGTCAACCAAGCAGGGATTATAATTTTTAGCACCAGCTACCTTTAGTTCATACAGAGGGGTGGCACAAATAAGATGACACATGTAGGTTCATGGCAACCTACATAATGATGGTGTCCAAAAATTATTAGGCTCAGTTTCCTTTCTCTTACTATACTTTTACTGACAAAAATATATTGTCATAAATACACTCAAAAATGCAAAACAGTTACAGTGAACCTTGCACACATATAATGTAAAGCTACCCCAAGCTTTGACAATACTTCAGGTCCTGACTGATGGAAGATGTGAGACTGCACAAAATGGCAGGGTATTTGATACTCTCTACACATGCATATTTTGTATTTTCAATTTTTATTCTGACATTGTTCAGAAATAGACTTCTGGTTTTAACCTTTTTTGTTTGGGCTTTGTACTGCCCCTTCCAGAAGGAGGCATGTCAATTTTTTTTTTTTTTTGCCTTATTTACAGTCTAATTTTAGATCTACTCTAACAAAGGAATGCAACAAGCAGTAAAGAATAGATGAACTGATGAAAGACAGAAGATACTGAGCAAAAACAGCTGTTCAATTTAAAAAGTGCACATCTGGATATCTCCATTTTATATTAAAGATAAAATACCAAATGTGTTTAGAAACAAACAAAAAAAATCAAAATAATTTCTCAGCCCCTCATTCTCATTTAGCACATTGTAGAAGACATGAAATATATTTTTTGCAAAAATTCAGTATTCTTCCTGAGCTTTTTTTAGAATTTCAGATCATCAGATGGTGATGAATGACCATTAGAATGCCTTTTGTCAAATTCTTTTTCTCCAACTATTTTCATTAAAAAAAATAAATTTGAAGAAGTCCTGTGAATTTATATCCAAATCTATGACAGAATCTCAACTAGTTGTTTAAACCAAGTAACACAAAATCAGACTATTAAATGACACGCAACAAACTAACAAATTTGAAAAACAGGAGTCTGAGCAATGATCTGATGTATTTTCTTTTTTGCATGTTCTAATCCAAGTGAAGCAATACAGTATTTGTATTTCCTCTCTTTACCTTCTTTTCAAAAGAATAAAGGTCTCTCCAAGTTTTTTCAAAGGCTTCTCCACATCTTCCTCTTCACTGAGGAAAGAATGATGACTGAACTGTCAGAAAAATATCTATTTAATGTCTACAATGTAACTTTCCATTATAGACGCCTAGTATCAGGTGCTTCAAAGTGTGTCAGACTTTAAGAGCTAAACTTTATTATTCCTAAAAGAGATTTCCATAAACTACATTGATTTTTCCATTTTAAAAAATCTGTATAATCACTTTGATGATATTTACTTTATGAACACAAAAATTAGAAATTACTTCATCCTCAGGGTAAAGAACAATGTTTTCTGTCCCTATAAGAAAAACCTGTCCATGTCTGGCCTACACCTTCCTTAAGTTTCTTTTTTAACAATTAATAGAGTCTGACATGAATGTCAAGGTTACTGTCCTTGTGAATGTCTCCAAAGCTAAAACTGCGGTGGTAGGCAGAAAAGGAGAAATAATAAGATAGGAAACAGCGTATGGTGAACTAAGGTAATGATATAGTTAACAAATACAGGATATATTAGCAAGAGAAACAAAACAGGACAGGGACTGACGTCAGTGTAAATGTAAGATGGACATTCTTCCAAATCTAAAATACAATGCACAATGTTTTATAGGAATGTGCAGAAAGCAATAATTTTGTGTTTTCTGCTTTATAGATCATATGAAATAATCATGAAAAGATAATCAGTCATACTATTTATTACCTTAAATGATGCAACAGAAGTTGTTACACAAACACATAGCAAGCATTTACACATGGGTGTAAGGAACAACATTTCAAGTCTTTTATAATTCTAAAATTAATATTTTTCTAGGCTATCTTCATCCTTAATTGGAGGATTAAGAATGTAGAAAAACTGTTGTAAAATGTACCATCTATGGAGTGTGGGGGAGATAGAAATCTACATACAAATTTTTATCTGTTCATCTGTTCTGCTGTGATTTTATCTTTCTTTTAATGAGAAAATCCACATTTTCTTTAAATCCCCATTTTTCTTTGTCACGGGTTGCTAAATCCTGCAGCCCAATAGAGACCTGACTGCTACAGCTCTGTGCCTCGAGATACAATGAGAAGCAAGTGCAAGCACATATTTCCAACAGGCACAAATGCAAGCACACTAATACAATTTGCATGCAAATATACACAAAATGTCTCCCGTGTAGATCATTTCACACAGAAATCTTCAGCAGTCAAGGAAAGAGGAACCACTGACCAATTCATCCTGTTCCAAACTCTGAGAGTTCTGGATAAATGTCCAAAACTGATAAATATATACCTTTGCAAATTCACACGTAAGAAACCTTCAATATCTGCTCTTAAACAATGAATCTGTCTAGTAGCTGGCCCTGGATCCTTTCATGCCCAGTTGCCTCACACTATGTCTCAGTCAACCCTCAGATCCTACAGTCCCTCTGAAAGTTTATCTGGACATGCTGGTCCCTCCAGCAGACAAGTTCTCCATCTGTCTCACTCAGAGGTTATACACATCTCTGGCCCCAACCTATGACCATCCCAGTTTGCCATTTCCAAGCCTTTTATTTTACTTTTTTGGGTAGTCCAGATTGATATTCACCAGTGATCACATACTTCCCTAGCTGAAAGCCCTAGAATCACCTGGGCACCTGTCACCCACAGATTTATTATGGTTACTGGCGCTGTGATGTCCACAAGCATGCATATGCACCCGCAAGAACACATGCACACATGGAACAAACAGTCCCCTTAAAAGGAAAATTTATAGTAATGGAATTCAGTAAGAAGGCAGAACAGCCTCTGGTAGCCAGGAGAAGCATAATGATCATCATGCCTGTTAACATGCAACTGTCCCTTTTTACTCCCTTGCTCCTCCCTTTACTCCTTGCTCCTCTATTCCAACGGTAGTTTTTCCCCCAAAACCACCTTGATCCCTCCCTTTACCTGCCCTAAAGATATCATAACAAATCTTATGCAATCCAAAGATGATATTCACCTTTTCCCTCGAATTCCATACCCTTGGCAGTATCCCTCCTTAGTCTTAAAGGTGATCCAGAGAGGTGCTCCATGACAAGTCTTGTTTCATACCCAGACCGTGAAGGTGATGGCCTGTGGCAGCCATGTCAGTAGCAGGGAGCATGGCTGCTCACTTCTGTGATTAATTTATTCCGATTCCTCTGCCTGTGACAGTTCACGAGCAGAGGCAAGATTCTTATCACATAACATAAGGATTTCCAGTACACAAATAGATATTTCTGAATTAATAGAACTAGCAGATCTCCACAACACTTACACAGTGAATATCTGCTTTTGATAAACTGAGTGTCATCTTAAGCCCAACAAAGCAGGCAAAGTTTTTCTGCCTCCTGTTTCTGGAACTTCAGTGTGTAAATCTTTTCTAACTGGAATTCAGGTGAAAAACTTCTTACGCAAATTTATTTTTAAATACTCAGCAGAATGTGTTCTGGCATTGGAATCCACAATGTGCACAATAGCAGGTGGCATTATATGAAGAGCACAAGCTGTTATTGCACATTTAATTAAATTCCTTTGAAAAATGTATCATAAAATTAATAAATGTTATTATAAATATCTCCTATGACTTTTCACTCTATTTTCCTGTACCATCACGTTCAAAGGGTTTGCTAAACCGTATTCAACAAAAACGTTAGATTTTCAATGTTCAGCATGCAATCACAGAAGAATGCAGCCTCCCCCTTTGTGCATACACAAGTTTATTTACTTTTGACACTACTTAGAAAAAAAAGTTTTTATTTGAATTATGTTCATCCATGCTGAACAGTTAAAGACCAGTAGTTGCACTAAAAAAGTAATGATTTTTCTTTATTTCAATATTTTCTTTTAAAAACCCCATTGGAATCCAAGAAATTTGGACACAGGAATAGTCTACTGGTTATTGTTTTTCCCTCAGTCTTATACATGTAAAAACATTTCTGGTGGCTGAATCTATTTCAATGCGTCTCTTTTTATTTCTGAAAATGAACTGAGATTTAATACAGAAGTTCTGACAGATCTGAGCTGCAGTAGCTTAATAAGAGCTCTTGATAAAATCAGGTCATGTAGATTAGACAGGCATATGTTCAGCATGTCTCTTTTCTTATTTTTCATGTTTTCCCTTATAATGTATGAAAAATGCTAAAAAGGGAATGTATGCTCATCAAATACCTTCCACGAGATCATCTTTGATAAGACGGTCATGTAGCTCTGGGACAGTAATTTGAATAGCTAATATTTTGTGGTACATAGCTACAACAACATCCAATATTCACAAATTTCATTTTTATACAACTATTGCACATGTGACACACAACTCTCTGTGATATGAAATGAAGAATAAAAATTATGTATCACACAAGAGTTACTTTTAGAACAGTAGAAGCTTCAGGCAGAGAAAATGTTATAATCAAGGAGAAAAGTGGTAGCAGATTCAAAGTGCAGAATGATCAATACTCAAAAGAAGAAATAAGAGCAAGCTCTGTACTGATTACCTTTCCTGTAAGAGATGTAAGAAAAAACTCCAGAATAACTGAAGACTTGGTTTTCTGCATCAGGACTCTGTCTATAGTATGTAAAGGAAAATGGCTTACAAAAGCACACTAACAAAGAATTGAGTAATATGTTATGCTATTTAGGAATTAATAGATGATAATTAATTTTTTGCTGCAATGAAAATAATAAAAGACAAACAAGAAAATATGTAATAAAATATTTTCCAGATGATCAAAACACCCATCATGTGATTTTCAGTTCCTGAGAAAACTGAATGAATAACAGCTGTGCTATCTCTAGGCATGGATGTATAATGCAAGAACTAGAAAAACTTTTTTTTATTATTTTCTTTAAGAAAGTAGAAAAATAGATTGTTGATCTTCTTTCCAAGAAATGAACAGCAACTTTATATGACAGCATCATTCAGTGATGAAAATGCCATTAGTCTTAAAGCTGTAAATGGAAGTTATGTAGTATCTAGGCTGGGCTTTAAATTAGTGTTGATACAGTAATACACTAAGTAAATTAAACTGGTTGAAACTGTTATGTTTCTCAGTCTGACTAACTTTCTAATTCGGAAAGACAGCAACAACTTCTAATATGTGTTTTGGAAGAAAAGAGGTAAAAAATGTCTCTAGCACTTCAGTGTTGTAAATCCTTCAGCACAGGGGAGAGACTTAACGGCCTCAAAGGGACACAGATCAAGAAACGACATGTTTGAGTTTCTGGCTTGGAGCTCAGCTATTTGTAGCTCAATTCAGTTGTGTAATCATAGGTCTTTAATGTCTCTTCACACATTCCAGAATAACCTGCTTGGCCTTCTACTGCTGATCATCTCCTAAGATCTATGTGGTTGTAAGAACAAAATCAAGCTGTCGCTATATTTTCTACAAGAGAGAAATAGGATTTCACACTGAGGTGGAAAGAAAAAATCCAAGTTGTAGTACCTTGCAAGATTTTCACCATCACTTCTCTGATAGCACAGCTTGGAAAAAGAAAATTAATCTTCTATGATTCATGAATATTATTCATACAGGAAGGCAGTGATTTTACCTGCCATTAAAAAGTTCTTCAATATTCATGGGGGAAAGGCAGAACATAATAGCTAGGTACTCTCAATACTGTTCACACAGATAATATGCTCTGTCCTTTACAGTATATATGCATATTTCCTTGCACATTAATTATACCCAGATTTTTTACTGTAGTCAAGGCTTCACTTCAAAAAGAAGGAAAATCATGAAAGAATGCATTTATGACAAAGAATGTCATGCTAATTAATGAAATGTAACATAGAGTCACTGCTAAAAATAATCCAAAGGAAAAAAAGCATGCATTGTAACACTATTTGCATTATTTTATACATTTATGAAATAAATATTTAGAAATTTATGTATATGCATACTGTTAGATAAGTAATAAACTTCAAGAAAAAAACCAAATGCATAGCAGACATCTTTATATATTTTATAAATGTCTTTACAACTGAAGAAAGGGAGCAATTAAGAAAAGAAACTGCTGACTCTGGATTATTATTTGTTATGAAATTGGCAGAAGGAAAATTCTCAGAGAAGTGAAGGATTGTAACATAATAATTTGAAAAAAATATTAGAATACTATAGTTATAGATCAGTTATACTCATAACTATCTGAAATGTTAAAAGCTATTTTAAGAGTGCAAATTTGGAAAACTACAGATTGATTAACACAAATTTTCTGTGCCATTTTTTTAGTTTATCATTTTAAAGTAAAGTTCATCTTATTAATTTGTCAGATCTCAGCATTAATCAAGCTACCAGAATGATGAAGATGTGCAGTAAACATTTTTTTTGTAAGATTTATTAGAGATCCCGTGTGAGGAGTCCATATCAGAAGCTAACATTTAATGTGTTGGATCATCTTGAAAGAGAAAAGGCTGCTGAAATGGACTATATATTGGCTGAAGAACAGAGAAGATGCAGCAAATAAGAACTAAAATCTATTCAGTGTACCATAAGAAGTAACATATAAGAAAGTCAATATCTAATTACTAAACAATCTAATTACTAAACGAAATCACATTGGAATTAGACGATATGTTGTTCATCTCTTCATTTTGTAATCTATAAAAAACAAAATCCTTTGGAGTACACACTGCTAAATAGCTGAGATACACCTGCTGCTACCTTCTTGGCTTTGTCTTTTTTTTTGCTTGACCTTGCTGTATTGGACCCTGCACAACTAAAGCCTACTATATTACAATTAGCTTCTTTTTCATTTCTCTTCCATAAGCATGGTACAACTACTGGTCTTTCCACGCCAACAGAGAGAAGAACTGGAAACTCTGAATATGTCCCTCTGTTCTTCCTAACCCCAGCTGCAACATTTCTTCTTTTCCCCAGCAAAATGTTGGAACAAAACAGAGCACTGGGAAATCAGTGTGAAATCAATAGATTTTAGGAGAGAAATTAATCTGTAATAGCATAGTGTTTCTCATTCTAAAATAATTCCCTTTGGGGAGATTTTCATGTTTCTGTGTAATTGTCCTCAGCAAGAGAGTAACAACCCTCAGGGGAAGATCCAAGCTCCTACTCTTGGTAAAAGATCAAATTATCTCTGCAGAAAAAGAGAAAGCAGGCAACTGAGTGTTACTACTACTAAAAAAAAAAAAAAAAAAAAGAGAGAGAAAATAAATGGGAAAACTTCTTCACATTATCCCACTATCCTGAATCCCTCTAATTCTTTGTCTTACAGCTTTGTAGCATTTTGAAACTAGGTGGTACTAGGATATCAAAGTTTGAAATTTTCCTTATTCTGTCCCTGTTACTCTTTTTCTGTCCCTCTCACCTATTTTCTCCTTTCTCTCACTCTCTCTTTCTCTTTCATATATCAGATAAAACCCTTTCTGTTGTCACTGGCATGTGGTCTCATTTGCATCTTAATTAGGGCAGGGGTATTTCTAAGAACCTTAGTAATTAGATCCTGACATTTTACCAACTGGATCATAACATAACCTCTCTCTACCATAAATATCTCAAATTATGATGAAGAAAGTATAATAAAAGTACTTGTTTCGATTTTGGCAGGACTTTAGTCTGAATAGTTCAAATATAGTCTTTAAAAAATAACCTCAAAACAAACAACCAAAGAAATTCCAAGCATTCTGATGTCTCCATTTTTTTTTAACCAGTGAGATGTCATCAATAATATTCTGCAGTCCTTTTAGAAGCATGTTTTACTTATAACAAAAACAAGTAAACAAGAGCAATAAGTCATGACCGATATTTATTTGAAAGCTTACTTCTGTCTAGGAACACAGCCAGTACATGGTGAATCCATCAAGGAGAAATCCATTTTCTCTAACTTCCGACACCTATGTTTTATATCTAGACTAGGGTAAAAGGTTTCCTTCAGGTAAAATAATAGGAGGGGAGATAAAAAGGAGAATCCATCTATTTTTTAGAGCTGCTACAAAAAGGGATACATTTTCTTCTGAGGTTGTCTTCTACTGCCTTCAGAGGTATTCTCCACAACTAATTAAATCTAGATGACTAATTACTGAGGGTTATGAGTGACACAAACTTTTTCAGGCTACCTATGATATGTCTTCATGCTGTATCCAAAATGGACATCTCTATTGTCTTACTTCAAGTGTCATGGCACTGAAAAACAGTGTGATTAAAGAAAAGTAATAAATTAGATAAGTTCAGTGTTGAAATTCTTTATGGTAGGCTTAAGTACACAAATTGTAATTAAGAGCAAGGTTACTATCACTATATCTGTAATATGAAAGCGTGAATTTTAAATTTGATGTTTTCCATCTAGTCTAAAAGCTGAGCTCTCAAAACTCCTCATCAACAGTTACATCAAAAGTTTCCTTTAGAAATTGCAGCTTGTTTTTCTCACCATCTGAAAGCTCACATGTACTTCAGTTTTATCTTCATTTTCACTCTGAACCTTTTAAGACTGGCCCTATGGTAATCATTTGTGTGTGCACAATAGGAATAGTCTTAATTTCTCCATAGTTTGGAATGACAATACCAGATTTACCATTGCTTGAATATATCACAGGTAATCAAAGCAGGTGTAATTTCACTTTTTCATTGACATAATCCTTGGAATAACATAACTGAAAAGTATTACAAACATAACTGTAACATAATAATAATATTTATAGTGCTTATATATTAAACACTTTGCAACTGAGAAGTACAGCATTGTTGTGGTTGTTTGCACATAGTTTAAAAATAGGGCAGTTTAATAAATCTCATTGAAAACCAGCAGTAATTCTCAGGGTATTCTTATTAATTCTGAAATATTTAGACATTGCATTAGCTTAGACTTAATATTTGCCCCCATATATGTATGAGCAATCTAAAGATATTATGTCTTTTTTTTTTTCCTGCTGGATATTCTTTTCAGTAGGATTTAGATAATAAGCTTTCTCATGGACCTTTTAAGATATCTTCTGACCAGCTATCACTCTTCCTCTTTCCTCAACCTGAAGTTGCTAAAGTCAGTGTGAAATTATCTCTGCATAGAATCTTACCTACACAGCAAATAGTTTGGTGAATCAGGACGAAATTATTATGGTATTAAATACATATTAATAAAAAACCAACTCCTGAAAATAAAGACACTTCAACTATTTCAGAGGATCTTAGAGCAATTTGTTTTCTTCCTACTTGTCACAGGGGTTTTCATTACTTTCTCATTTTTCAGGCCTTGAACACAAAGGAGAGAAATAAGTTATTAATGATTCTGTATAAGCATCTCTATAAAAATAGTTTGGTACACTCAGTAAAGTAATGAGACTTGATTTCTTTTTTTTTTTTCCCGTAGACCTGTATCCTCATAAAACAAAAGCATGAAGAAGATTAATGTAAAATCAACTTACATTGAAAGAAACCCCAAAGAACAGAAGGGGGAAAAAGATAAAGCTAGAGAAGGGCGGACAGGGTGATGGGAAGAAATGTTATTTGTAATTTGAGATCAAATAATTCTTCAAATTGTAGCAAGATCAATTCCTTCAAGTTTCAGTGCAATGTAACTGTGTAATGTAATTTTGGAATATAAACATACAGACAGAGATAACAACTGATTTTCCTGTATAGAATGAATTGTCTGTGACTAAAGTAAAAACTGGAGTTAGAAGATGGTATCAGGGGCCTTAAACGTCTAGACATAAGGTGATATCAGAGGCCTGAGGGCTAGAGCTGTCAATTATAGTTTTCAGGCAGATGCAAAGTGAGGAGCTAGAGTCAGTTTTAGTGATAACAGGTTGAACAAGGTGGGAAACAACAAAGATGTGAAGGCACAAATCCTGCTACCCCTGTATAAGCTTGTTTTAATATTGCTGCTTTGGGGAAGCTATCAAAGATATTAGGAAATGATACAGGTATTTTTCTGAACATGAATCTTTGGTTTCTGTTTATGCCTATGCAGTGAAAAAGGTAGTTAAAGTAACTGTGGATATGTAACATCCATCTGCCACAACTAATGTGTGTGTCCGTGTGCACATGTGTGTATGTAAAATGGATATTGAAACTAACTGTGGGTCAATCAATAAGTCTTGACTAACAATATGAACTAGAATAGGATTTCTGTTCTGCTTCTCCCTTCCCCAGACTTGATTTGAAGTTATATAATTTACTTTTTAACTTGGATGTAACGAATTATTAAGAAAAGAACATGTAGTAGTATCACATCATCCAAATTACCCAAATAATTTTTTTCCTAAGACATTTTCTCTGTATATTAGACAAACAAATATGAGTACGGCTTGTGTGATAATATCAGTAAATTTAACCTTACTTTGTGTGTGTGTGTGTGTCTGTCTGTCTGTCTAACTCAAAGTTTACTGGTATTAACAGGAACAAAAATATTTACCTGTGTTGCTTATTTCTTTGACCTGCTGGCAGCAGATGGAAGAGGCCATGCACACACGATCAACAGAAATTGCAAGAACAGAAGAGAAGCCAATGGTGCTGGAATGGCACTCATGGGGACACTAAACACAAGCCTGGAATTACAAGAGTGATGTTTTCATAACAGCAGCTTGTGCTTGCAATTTTTTTCTTCCTGGCAGCAGCATTAAAATATTAGCTTTAAAGAGCAATCCAAGAAGGTTTTGGAACAGTAAAAAACACACACATACAGAAATTCTCTCTCCTACTAAATTCAAACTTAAAAAGACCAAAGAGATCATTTACCTATTTTACTTAATATTTTTTCCATTATTTTTTTTCTCCAGGCTACATCTCTATGGATAGGAAAAATAAAGGAAAATAAAAAGATGATAATAACAGAAATGGTTGCTATTAATAATAATGTGTTAAAATAAATATACAAAGGAGAGAGAAAAATTATATTAATATTGATCAGTAGGGCAGGTAGTTTATGTACCCTTTTCTTGACAATAAGTCATCTGTTAGAGAGGTAAATCAACACTTTTTAATTTTTTTTCCTAGTTCAATCATATGTTTAAAAATAAATTGCATATGAGTACACATATATTAAGAGGCATTGAAATGGAAAACCAGACAAAAAAGGTAACACATTTAAATGCATCTCAGACTATGTTCCCTATAAATTTATACTTCATATGCTGGAAGGTGACATCTCAAGTTCTTTCCTTTTGTACAACAGATAATGCAATAACAGTTGTTTTATCCTAAATTATATCTTTTAAATTTAGTTGACCTCTATTTGTATTTTCCCAGTGGAGATAATGTCACTTGAAATGTGTCTTGCTCAGAGTCAGGCTCTATCAGAAATGAGCTGTGTAACAGCTGCTATGCTCAAATGAACCGTAGGAATAGAGATGTAAATTTCGATGTTTACTAGACAAGGTAGGGAGAAACACTAAGGATAAGTTTACTTCTGAGTCTGGAGATATACAGTTGTTTCTATACAATAATAAATTATGTACTAAAAACACTTCCTCTGTCCTTGATAGAGTTGTAAAAACCCTACGTTTTCAAGCAGCAGTGCTGTAAGAAATTGAGGGTATGATGGCACCTTTAGTTGGACCTAAATAGCTATCTGTATTTCTGGATTGTCTGTGGACCAGACTTCCAAATTTATTTGTTTTTCTGGTTCTGTTATCTTGTTTCTTTGCTGACAAAGGGAGAGAACTTAATAAATTAGGAGTAAACTTCTCAGTATTTCTGAGAATTTTATAACAACAATATAGTCTAATGACATTTTCAAGATTTTCTTTATGTGCACCAAGTTTTTTCAAATAATCAGTTAATAACTAAGAGGAATCCTTTTACTTTGTGAAGCCACCACATCCTTGACAATCATAAGAAAATAAATGTTCTCTTTTGAGAGAGGTTTCAGCGTGGTGCGAATGGAAGCAGAAAAATAGCAGCAGGTTACTTGGTTACCTCTGCTGCTACTTGTGTCCTAAGTACGTAATTATGTGTCAATTGAAAAGAAGTACGACCTAAATCTTGCAAGACTCCTCCCTTCCCTCCTTCCTCTAGCTTTTATGTCCCAGCAGATGTCATATGGAAAATCGCTTTGGCTGATTTGGGTCAGCTGGCCTGGTTGTGTCCCCTCCCAGGACCCGGCCCACCCCCAGCCCCTTGGTAGGGAGGAATGCTGGGGAGACAGCGCTGATGCTGTGCCAGTCATGCTCAGCAGTACCAATGCAAAGCATAGCACTGTGATAGCTGCCCATGAGCTCCATTCCAACCGGACCCAACACACATGGTTCCTTTGTTCACATGTAGATATTTATTTAAGCTCCTCCATGGGTGATATGTAGTGATTCTTGTGTGTAGATGCAGGATTTTAAAAAGAATTTTCACTGGGAAATGCCTTCAAGCTGTTCAGTAGTAGCTGTCAAAGGTGGTCTAGAGCTCTGCTGATCGTGCTCAATTATGTTTTTTAGTTATCATTAGGGCTATACAGTTTCTCTTCTACTTTTATCATCAGTTGTAAATTACTAGAAGAAATATTCATCTAGAGAAAACTGAGTATTTTTTTTTTCTCCAGATGTTTCAAAGACAGCATAGCTTTGAGAGATATAAATACTTTTCTTTCTTTCTCTCTCTCTCTCTCTCCATATATATATATATATATATATAAATATATATATATATTTGCAAACCAAAAAGCTATTTTCTCTTCCTCCGCTTCTTCCATATTTGCCTAATTCAATATTCCTAGACCCTAACCTTGCTAGAAGCAGCACATAAAAATATAATAAAACCCCAACATTAATCTGTAGAAAAGAGTTTACATCTCAGTCACCACCCCAAACCACTGCTATGATGTTAGAGGAACCTGTGGTCTTTGATATGTTGTCATTTGCTGAGGTTTTCCCCTTGAAAAAAACATCAAAAAAGAAGTAGTAGCAAAGAGAATGAGAGAAAGAGAGGCATAAAGAAAATGGTGTCTTACTTTTGGGAGTCTAGTTCTTGCTCTAGTGGAGATAACAGTATTGACAGGTATGATGAAAATATGAAGGAAGAAATGTTCAGGTTTGATTTAATGATGATGAAGCTCAAATGATATTTGAAATATTTCAGTGCTAAAGTTTTGGAAAACATGGTATAAAAAGTATTTCTAGCAAAGCCTCTAAAGGGTTAGGTTCCATAGAATGATTCATTCAGAGTAATGCAGAGAGTTTCACATTTTCAGGTCTTTCTTTAGCACTATTTGTGTTATATCCTGGATGTAATACTTCTAACTCAATACTTCACCTAGACTTGATTTCATAGCTGCATTCTGTTTCGTTCTAGTATCAGATTTAGGCATATATGCTAAGTATAAATTAGGCATTAGGTATAAATGCTGTCTCTTTTGGTCTCTTCAAAGTATTTTTGGGGCTATCTACATGGACATTTTTATCCATACTTTGACTTTCATCTTACAAATCCTCTTAATGACTTCCTGTTTCCCCCCTTTCCAGAACTTTAAACAGTACTATTTTATTGTAGCTCAGTCCTGTTTTCACTACAGGTTGTCAAGTGTTAGATCTAATCAACCAGACCAGACACTGATTCACAAGGTTCTTTGAAATTGATGCATTATTCCTAGACCACCATAAAGGCTGTCTGTGGCACCTTATGGAGTCACTCCATAAAACTTTGATATGGATTATGATTTGAAATAGTTTAGACATATAGGTTTAGTGAATTAACTGAGGGTAAAGGATTGTAGAATTAGCTGTAACAGCTAAATCTTGGGGACCTGATGTTTTCCCTTATTTGATGCTTTAATATTACAAGAGACATTAAACATGGAGCAGGTATCTGATTTTGAAAATAATAGTAGAAGATGATTAAAAATTATATTTTTCAAAGCTAAAATTCAACAGAACTTCCAGAAATGGTCCATTGCAAGTTCCTGCCTTACTTACATGTAACTTGGATGATTTTTTAAAAATGTACATTGCAGCTAATAAATGTAACTAAATTAATTATATTAGATATTTTAAATATTCAGAACAATTTTATTTAAGAATTTTCATATGATGCAACAAGGATCTGAAATAAAACAGGAATTCAAATTTAAATAAAATATATGCTACAGCATAACTTACATAAATTGCAACACTTTCAGGAATGACAGAGATCATTCACTATATTCTATATTAGTAGTTATCATCACTGAAGAAACTGCTCCTTCAAATTTTTACTAGTTCCTAAACTTTGTGAGACTGTTGATATTACAGACCAAAAAAATTGGTCAATATTTTTCTTTTTCCTTTATGGCTCATATGAGTGACTGAACTGGGTGTACATCATTGTCTTTCTTAAATTTTATTTGAAAGTATACAACTGGTAAAGAGAAAGTTTTATGGCTTATTTCCAGAGAAGAGCGGCGAGAAAAAGGAAAAATATGTCAGAACATAAATTAACTTTCTGTTATTGAGAAGAGGCTGTTGTCCTGATGCTTTGAAGTACATTAAGCTATTTTCTGTAGTACACTAGGTTATTTTCAGTTCCGTGGCTGTGTGTTGTCACCTGCAGCTATAATGCCTTTCTCTCTTAGCTGCAAAACCAGGCAGAGGAAAAGCAACCTGAATCACAGAATCACCAAACGGATCAGGATGAAGGAAACCACAGAGGGTCATAGGGTGCAATCTCCCTGCTCAAGCAGGATCATCCTAGAGCACATAGCACAGGGTTTTGTCCAGGTGGCTCCTGAATATCTCCAGTGAGGGAGACTTCAGAAGCCACAGAGCAGACGACAAAGGGCTGCTGCAAGTGGAATCAGTCCTCACAACACCACCAGTGACTGAGAAGTAAGTCCTTTTGATTCATAGAGCAATTTTTTACCTTCAGATGTGTTCCCACTGTGCCATTCTTGTATGCCCAACAATTGTTGCTTTCATCCAGTCACCAAAACATTATCAGATCCTCCCCAAGCTCTCACAGCATGCTCAACTTTGTCAAATTACTATTAATTGAACTACTTTCAAAGATTTTTTTTTTCTGCTCCTTGTGGCTCTGCCTTCATTTGTCCCTGTGGTATTCTGACTCAGATATTACCTTTTCTTTTTTACTTTCCAGACCAATTGAATAGATCTTCGAGAAGAAGAGAATAGTCTTCTCCATTTTCTGTGTTGTCTCATTTTCTTCCGGTCTTCCCTTT
Source organism: Petroica traversi (assembly GCA_025920805.1). NCBI lineage: Eukaryota > Metazoa > Chordata > Aves > Passeriformes > Petroicidae > Petroica > Petroica traversi. The sequence goes on along the minus strand of JAHLSL010000062.1, from coordinate 13,462,797 downwards.
ACATGAGGCAGCAACATAACTGAGATACGGTTTTCCCCATTATTGAAAAAAAAAATATAAAAATCTATTAATTTGTTCCAAGTCATGTTTTTCTCCCTACCCACTATAAACAAAGTCCATTATTGACTAATTTAGGCATAAGTCTGCTGAAGTGGTAAGGATTTCCCTCTCCTAGTTTTCAAAGATACTTTTACAAAGATCCCTTCTTCATTTCTCATAACCTCCCTAGACACTTCCTTTAGACACATTTCTTTATCCTCAAAGCATATATAAACAACTGGATACAATTTTGGCATCTGTGGCATACAAAATCCCTTTCTATGTACCCATGGATAATACTAGTGGAAAATCAACTTCTAGAGTTGCACAGGAAACAGTTTTTCTTAAAATGAAGTTCCTTTTATTTTTTGGTAGGTTTGTATGTTTGTTTGTTTTATAAAGTACATTGGCTTCCTCAGAAAAAAAAAGAAAGAACATAGAAGACAAAATAGCTTGTAGACTAGAGTACCAGACTATAGTATCTTGATTGCTGAGGTGCTAGCCTAACTACATGCACTTTGTCTAATTATTTTTGTTGGGAATTTTCCACTTTGTATGAGAAATAATATGTTAAATGGACAAAATCCTGTACTAACCTACTCAGCATCTCTGAGTGTACACCAGAGTGTACCTTTCCATGAATAGTTGTGGTGTCAACATTTGGTATTCACACTGATGATTTCTAAGCAACACAAACCTTTATGTTAATCATGGTTATGCATTAGTCAAGTGAGACAGAGTGGCTCATAAAACTTCTCCTTAGGAAAACATATAGATATACAAATAATTCTGAAAATAACTGGCTACCAGTACAACTGTATTTATTTTGTTCGCTGTACCAATCAACTCTATTTGCACCATACCAATGGAACCTGAAGTAGAGGGAAATGTAGTCATGACCAATCTGTGCTCTGTACTCTGTTTCCTGTGAAATGTTTTATATGGAGTGTTTAGTGTCTGAAGGCAGCCAAAGGAAACTTCTGACATTTTGCTGTTATCATCACCAAAATGGTAGCAAATTTCCACCATTAAGAGTTGGGAGGTGGGGGGAGGGGAAGAAAAAAACAAAACCAAAAGCCAAAGCAAATATATGTGCAAAAGAGCTTCCTTAGCATTAGCAAAACACCATGTGTAGCTTAGAAATTTAATTGGTTTTTTAATTTAAAAAGACAAACCAAGCACCTAGGAAGAGAAATTAAACACATGTGCAATAAGAAAATAAGGAAATAGCCTAAGTAAAAATAGATGGCTTTAAACTTCTGGGAAAATATTTTGCACCTATGGTATTGCCTACATGAAAACAAAGTCACTACTATTTGCTTAGCAGATCCCCTCACACCAGTATTATGGAATGGTAGGGATGAAAATATGTTACTAAATCCCAGTTTCATGACATAAAATAACAAGAACTAAAGGTGAACTAAAAAAGATTAATTTTTCACTGAATTTTATAAAGGAATTTTTAACTAAAAACCTTCCACCCTGAAAAAAGTGCTTTAAAAATCCTGTATATGTTTATTTCTTGAGAAGTTTGAGATAAAATATAAGCAAAATGTGCTTCAGTGATATCTGTGAGAAGTGACTATCTTACATGTATTTTCAGAGTTGCCATAGTCATTATTTCAAGAAATAATGTTTTTATGTCAAATAATGCTTTGAACTGTGTGACAAAACTCAGTGGTTTCTCAGCAGTTTAGTAAGAGCACTCAGTGCTATGTAACACATTACACAAACATGTCTGAAAAAACACATTATTTAAAGGTTATTTTAAAGTCAGTAAACTGAAAACTCTTTTGGGGGTAACCTTTCATTGAGCCAGGTATTTAAACAAATGTGTAAATGAACAAACATGGCTTCCACCGAAAATTTAATTAATTGACTGTAACTTACCTCCTGTAAATGGTGAGGGTGTTACTTCCTTTTTCCTGACATTAGATTGCACTGCTCTTTTGGTTATAAGCTTTTGAGGCTGGAAGAAATTTTCTAGCAGAATGGTGTGTGTAACAAGTATCTAATGTTGGCAACAGTCCCTGGGTTTTGCTATAAATCCAATATGCTTTTTGGAAGAAAAGGAAAATGTGTAGAGTAATTTTAAGTGCTTCTGGGTGAAGAATTTAATGCAAATCAAAATATTTCCATAAACAATGAAGGTCACCAAATGACCGAGTCTGAGGGATGTGGTAGTATTCATGTGTTTTGTTCTTACACATGATGTAAGATCCTTGTGATCTACTCAACCCTTGTGAGACCCTACCTGATGCACCATGTACAGTTCTGGTGTTCCCGCTACAGCAAGGACATGGAACTATTGGAGCAAGTCCAGAGGAGAGACATAAATTTGATAAGAGGATTGGAGCACCTCCTCTATGAAGGCAGATTGAGAAAGTTGGGGGTCTCCAGCCTGGAGAAGAGAAGGTTGCATGGAGACCTCATGGCAAACTCCCAGCTCCTGAAGGGAGCTTACAGGGAAGCCAGAGAGGGATTCCTCCTCAGGAGCTGCAGTGACAAAGCAAGGAGTAATGGGGACAAACTGAAAGAGGGCAAATTTAGGTTAGATATTGGGAAGAAATTCTTTTCACTGAGGGTGATGAGGCACTGGAACAGGTTGCCCAGGAAGTCTGGGGTTGCCTCACGGCTGGCTGGCTGCGTACAAAGCCAGGTTGGATAAGGCCTTGAGCAACCAGGTCCAGCAGAAGGTGTCCCTGCCCTTGGCATGGGGGCTTGGAACTAGTTGGTCTTTAAGGTCCATTCCAATCCCTTAACACTCTGTGATTTTATGTAGATTGTGCTGAATAGTCAGTGATCAAGGCAGTTCACTCTTCCCCAAACTTTACGTTCTTTCACTTTAACAAAAACATGGTAACTGAGCAATCTTGATAATGTTAGAAGCATATAGGTCATTTGCAATCATGATAACTTTTATCACTGTGAGACGCACCTTGATTACAACAGGACTAGGAAAAATAAAGTCTTTCTGGAGAAAAAAATAGGAAAAAAACAAGAAGCAATAATTTTAATTTCAAATTCTCATTTTTGAAAGGAATAGAATAGCCCACAGCATAAAGAACCTGTCTGAACTGACAACATTGTTAAAAACACCCTTTTCTATTCTGTGTATGACTGCTTCAGGACAGCAACTGAAGAGCAGCAATACTTATTGCAGTTTTTCATGACACTGATAGTAATGTCACTTGCACGAAAATAAAGAAATTTTTAAGTTTGTATTCAGAATTTTTTCTAATTATAATGAGTTTTTCAATCCAAGGATTTTTGATAGATGTCTGATACTTCTGAGAATAACTCTGATAGTTTTTGGAAGACAGCATATCCTAAATGTATGTTTCTTTGCTTAATGGTACACAACAGAAAACATAAACCTTTTAAACACAGTTCAAATTCTTCCATTAAAATCTTAAAGCAATAAGTCTAAAAGAAAAAATATTCTTTTTTTTGTGTTCTCCAATTAGTAGATCATTTGGTGTCCATTAGGAATTTTTTGTTTACTTAATTTTGTTACTACTGTTGTTACTACTTTGGTGAATAATATAAAGTTAAAATACACAAAGTAACAAAAAAAAATCAAGACCATAGAACATAATATAAAGTGTTGGATCTGAATATAAGAATAAAAAAAAAAAAAAAAGTGAAAGTAAACGTGGTCTTAGAAACACAGAAATATGCAAATGAATACTACTTAGTGCATTAAAATCTGTTTACATCTGACTGTAGTTGTAGCATTACTTCTCTGAACGTTTTGAATAGGTTTTGACTGTTCTTTCTAATACTCCTATCTAACGTGAAGAATTACTTAACCTATACCAAATGCATGAATGTGGTCTTCCAGTTTTAGGTAAAAGATTCTGAGGTAATAGAGAGTTGACTGTCAACCAGGATTCTAAGAAAAACATCTCCACAATTACAAGGTTAGGTGATCTATCCATTTTCTGAATAAGTGATTCCTCTTTTGGTAGGTATACAAGCAAAAAAAAAAAAAAAAATTCAGAACCTGGATCCACAGATACAGCAAGGACAGTGTTTTACGGTAGGGTTAAGGTCTTTCAATGATACTCAAAATCCAAATGTCTCTGTCTGAATTGTAATTTTTATACATAAACTTGGACGCTTAATTCAATTCCCAGAACTTGAATGTGCAGAACCGTTTGAAACACCCTGTACCATGCAAAACATTAACACAGGGCTTGAAAATATCGGACAGAACCTCTTCTTGCTCTGCCCCAGGCTACTGGACTCACTAGAGGTTAGGTCAATCATCTCCAGTTCCACTACAATATTTGTGTTCTCACAAATGAATTGAGTTTCTAGTCTATGTAGCAAACAATACGTAGAGGAATTGTCATCCATCCAAGCACAGATATCTAATTGAGAGTGAACTGAAGTTTTTCTGATTCTGATTATGCTTTCTTTCTCAGCTCTGTGTTTCTACAAATGCACTGACATTTGCTGATGGTATAACTGTTGGAGTCATATTGTACACCAGCTCAGTGAAACAACTCACATTACAAAATAAAAAAGAACACATATTTTCATTTCCAGAGGAGAAAATGAATACAAGAGTACTTTATTAGTCACATTGTTCTGGTGATTGTTCTTTTGTCTATGTTATCTCTGTTGTACAATGGTAGAAGACAGTACAAAAATTCCCTCCCTACAGTGACTTAATTTAGCAGGCAGCAAATAAAATTTAAAAAAGCTAATCCAAAACTTACACATTTCTAATAAATGTTCTGATTTTCTTTTGACATTAATTCAAACTAAATTTCTTTAACCTAAATTAACCATATCAATGGATTTTTCTACAATTGAGCACATCCATTAGATAGAATTGATGATCCTAATGGTAAGGTCAGACAATGGTCTGAGGTAGAGCTTAAAAACAAACATATCAGTAATTTATATTAGTAGGAAATGCTTAAATATTATGCAAGTTATAGGCTCAGTGGAAAGAAAGGTGAAAGGAGCTATGACATTGAAAACACAAGTGTTGTGAAAGGAGACAGGGGGAGGAATAAAGAAACACGAAGTGACACTGAGATAAGGATGCCGTGGGAGACAGCCATGGGAGAAGTGAACACATCATTGGCCAGAGCAGTCCCTGATGGCTGCAAGCTGGCATTCTCCTCCCAAAGAAAACATTGTTCTCCCTGTACAGCCCAATGGAGAGCCTTGGTTTCCCCATCTATCCATCTTGCCACTGAAGTCAGACACATCAAATCCTCCTTGAATACACTCTACTAGCCTCATCTGACTTATCACATTCACAGTCTCAAATAAACTGGTAAAACAAGTCTTATCCTCTCAGTCTACATTCTCATTTTGGTTTTGGATGTGACTTTTAGCACAGCTGGTGCTTCTGTTGGTGATTAGTTTCCTAACAGACCCACCCCATAAGAAATGTTGCTCAGAAATATCTCAGAAATAGGCTTAACTGCATTGTAGACATCTTGCTGAGAAGGCCTTTTTCATGTGTGGCAAAGAGAGAAATAGGGATAGTGCCAGGGATAGTGGCAGATGGCTGAAAACGTATATGGAAGCTGTCAGTGCTTATACTTTCTTTGTAATTTTTCTGGGTTTTGGGATTTTTTTTTGTTTTTTGTTTGTTTGTTTGTTTGTTTGTTCATTTTTTTAAGTTAGCTTGTATTTTAAGTTTGCATGTATTTCAGGTCACAGTATATTTTTTTAAGAAAATAACGAAAGGGCAAAAATGTTATAGTCTCATGCTACATATACTTAAAATACAGTCTTGTGGACATTTAAGAATTGATCCATGACACTGATGAACTTGAATCTAAACCAATTAATGTGACTTCTATAACAGATGGAATAGATAAAGATTTTGTTCTTTGTATGCACACTGAGCATCTATATTCTATTTTCTTTCGATTTATGAGATGGAGGTTTTCATAGCTACAATTCAGTGGAAGTTTTTAATGCTCGAGGTAAAAATAAAAGGTGGCTGAATATTCTGAAGTATTTATTAACTTAGACTGGTTCTCTGAGGATTTGTATCAGCAAGATCCACCGACTGAGCTGAAAAATCTGTTCTGATATATCATGGCCCAAAACTTTTTTTCCTGGATGGACCTTCTAAGATTTACTTTCAAAGCCTCCTGCAGTCTGACATATGTTAGAAATATTTAAAAGACACAGAGAACTAAGAGGTGGTCAATTCTCATTTAAATTAACTAACTCATTCTAACCTTTTCTCTTAATCATACTAAATCATATTTGCTGTTATTATATTTTTAAAAGCACTTCTAAAAGAAGTGTTAGTCTATTTTTGTGCTGTTTCTTACCAAGAGAAAGTCTACTCTGTATTTCTCTTACTGAAAGATTTTGGTCACATATCTATGGCATGAAACAGATCAAAGTGCCATGTTCAGGCTAACACCAAATAACAAAAATTAACAAGTTTACATGAAAGAAAAGAACTTTGAAAAAGGAGTGTGTAAAAGGGGGTTTGGTTTCCTTGTATTTTGTAACCCCAAAATTCTAGTCCAAGTGACAAGACTTAATTAGTTCTTACAGTATCTAATGGAAGAAAAGGGAATCATAGAGTTTCCCTTTTGGCCTCAGTGTATTAGGGTTGATCACAATAAAAATTCCTATGAAATTCTTACTGCTCCTTTATCCTAGGATGATGTGAGAATATGAGGATGCATGACTGTTGCTCATCTATCTCTCACAAGAATACTACTCTAAGGCAATTATCTATGCTTTAGCTACTGTTAGCAAAAAAAGTAAGTCATGGGAAACTTGCGCCCACTATAATCATGCAGTTGTAAAGGCCTCCACATCACTCCTTACATAGCTGTAATTTCATAGCTGGTTTTGGTTGGGATAGAGTTAATTTTCTCCATAGTAGCTGGTACAATGCTATGCTTTAGATTTGCTTCAAAACCAGCACACCCAACAGTGTGCTTCATGAATAATAAGTGCAAACGTTCCATAGAAATGCCTACCTTTAGGCAAAAGAGAGACATCTTAGAGTTTCCTATCTGACATTTCAAACACTATTTGCTTTAGCATTCAAAATCCTTCCACTCCTACTGCTATTATACAGCCACCTCTGCAGTGCTTAGTCATCCTCAGAAGATGTGAGTGGAAGATCTTCAAGGGTAGTTTTACAGCCTTAGCACTCCAAATGTGTAGATTCCCAGCTAGATTTCTAATTCTGCTTTTACTAAGTAGATATGCCAGCTCTTAGCACTTTCCATTTCTAACCTTCATCTGTCATGTTTTTGTTGTGAAGCATTCACCCTTTGAAATAAATTGCAAGCAGCACATTTGGAGTATCAGGAAGAATAAGACTTATTTTTTGTAGCTATTACTTAGATGTTTTTTACTAAAGACAGGTGTGAATACAGAAGACATCAAAGCCTGTCTTTAGTAAAAAACATCTAAGTAATAGCTACAAAAAATAAGTCTTATTCTTCCTTTTACTCATCATATTCTTTTTGGCACACTAAAGTAATACACATAGTACATTATTTCTTAACTAAGAAAGGTATGCAGGAAGAGCAAAAAATATAAAAGTGCAAGATTTTTTTCTATATTTGAAAAGAATTTTTCAAAAAGTAATAAAGGACTTAACTAATAAATCAACATTATGAAACCATGAAGACTTCCGCACATTTATTTAATATAAAAGAATTACCGTGACAAGTCCAGATCAATAAATGTAAGAGAAATAGTGATTATAGTGTTGATGTTAGGTGCTCCCAGAGGTCAAAAAAATTCTGAAATTTCAATCAATTGCCCCTAAAAATGTCTTATTTTATTACATGTACATTCAACGAATTGAGCCACAGAGTAGCACACATCACCCAGAAACATAAGATCTCTTTTAACTTGCATGGGCACTACCCACAGGAATACCCATTGTTTCCTGAACCAGACTGATGGAGAGCTCTGCCAAACATTATTCAAGCCTGGTTGAAGACTGTCCGCTGAGGACACCCTTTTCTATTTTTGTGAGGGAGTGAGCTATATTTGTTGGCGTGAATATGTCAGACATCCTGTCAAGGACTAGTCAAGAATAAGTTGACTATAAAAGCAGTTCTAAACTCACTCCTCACCCTTTTCAACCATCTACATATGGTGTAACTTTAAGGGATCTATAGACTACAAATCAGACTGAAGGAAATTTATAAACCAAGAGCACAAAACCCAAACCCACTCCATTCCAGGGTGAGAAGTATCTTTATGAAGCACAGCTGCCTCAGTAAAGGGATGGCTCTTCTGACTCAGTGTAAACATTTGTAGATACCTACATGAGAGCTTATGTTCCTGAACTCCATTTGCTGCTTAAATCTAAGTTTCTAGCACCATTTATCACACTTGGCTCGCTCTTCTAGTTTCTCTTCTGTCTCTTTAAGAGTGTATTTTGGATTCCTCTCTGCCACTCTTGGACAGATACTCTAGAGACTGTAATGTCAATTAGAAAACACAAGGTGCTTACATTTAGAAAATTGATTTGAGCCTCTACGTTCTTTTTAGGAGTTTGACAATATGTAGCTAACCCCAAGAATGCCATTGCTCTTTAATGGTAAAAAAAAGGTAGCCAAGAATGACCAGCTGATACATAGTCATCCTTAGCGGAGATGACAAATTCAGGTCATATGAATTTCTCTCCAGGACCTTTATAAAACAACTCCAAGGGGATATAAACTAATTAAAAAAAATGCAAAATAATGTGTTTCAAGAGCTACAAGTTTTGGTAGTCTTTTAATGTTTAGGCATTCTTAAAGAAAAACAGGACCTCCCCTGTTACAAATGAAATTGTTTATTGTTTACTGAAAAATAACAATCAGCCATAGTCGTAAGGTAAAATAACTTCTAGTGATGTAAACCTAAAAGTGAATTTTGGTGGGCTCTTACTAACACAGAAAAATTTTATCCTCCCATTATACATATTTTTACTGCTTTTTTTTTCCTGAATGCATATGTAGATACATGATCCATCATAAATAAAAACACAATAGAAAATAATTTAAGTGCACTGTCTCCTAGCAGAGTTCATTTAAAAACCTTTCAATAAATAAAGGTAGCTGAGTTTTGACAAAAGAAGGTTGGTGGGTCCTGCAGTGAGGAATGTAGGAAGACTTAGAAGGAAAATCTCAGTGTTACAGTCTATGTATAATTTATATTCACAGATGGCAAGATAAGTGGTGTGACAAGTAGAAATAATCACTCTGTCATATTCACTAAACTTAGTCTTACAGATGTGATTCTCGCAATACATCTTTTCATCATTGCAAGGATGCAATGGGATGGGGCTTTTTGCTACTTCCTTGAAGAGAAACTTCCAGACTGCTTTGTGTTACAGATTTGTCTCACACTAAGAACTGAACTTTTCTCTTTCTTGATACACTAGTACTTTAAAATTCAAATAAATTCTTGTTTTCCAGTCTTGCAAATATTAGACTTCTCGACCATGGCTGTCAATCTCCAACAGAAGAGAGACCTCTCACTCAGAATGGCGACCTTTTTATTTGTACATACTGCACTCTGAGCATGTTCTTTACTATTGCTTGAAAGACATAAAGAAATTGTTGTTTGGATTTCTTTTCTATAATTTTTCTTTCGCAGGCAACTTCTTTGAAAGCTTCTTGAACTTTTGTTTCAAATACTATGGTATTTTTATTATTTCTCTTCTTGAGAGTTATAACATAGCCTGTTTTTTCCCTTTTTTTTCTGAAATCTTTCACCAGTAAAATTTAACTAATTCCAGTTATACCCTACTTGCTGTAATAATAATAATAATATTATAATCCATTTGGTATAATTGATGCTCTGTTAAGTTAGGCAAATAGCCAGCTGCTAAAAACTGAAATGACTATAACCAAAAGCAATACAATGAAACCTGAAGGGAACAAAAAACCTTCAAATCCCCTAAAAAAGTCAAATGATTAGAAAACCACAAAAGTTTATTCTACAGTAATCAGAGGTAATTGTGACAAACATTGATTTTAGAGAAAGAACAATTCCTTGACATTAATTGTAGATATTAAGGAAGATAGATCTACTTGACTTTATGTTTTCAGTTCTTCAACTGATTTCACTGAGGTTCATAAAAAAGAAACAACCAACTTTTAAAAATGTTCTAACAAAAGTCAAATCTATGGAATTATGAAACAATGGCCTCCCAGTTCCATTCCTCAAAGCTTCCATTCAAGAAACTTTCCTGGTTATTATAATAATATATATAGGATATGTGAAACCTGAGAAGTTTTAGTGTTTAGGTATTCTACATTTTTCAGCCACTCTATAGAAATACTCAGCTGCTATCACACTGATCAATATCCAGTAAAATAATGAAAGAAACTGATAAAAGTTTATACAAGGATAAAAAGGTATCACAGAATTCTACGTATATGCAGTTGCCTGCCCTTCACCAAAGTATCATCCCAAGATCTCCCTACACAGTGCAAACATGGATATAGACCCCAAGAGAAAGACTCTCCTGTTCATATTAGTAGTTATTATTATTTTTTCACCCAGTGAGCTACTGCTGACTGCTACTGAATTACAGAATGAGAGAGCCAGAGGGACCCACATGGATCATCAAAGTCCATCGCCTGGTCCTGCACAGGACTGCTCCAGGAATCACAGTGCCTGTGTGTTCTCAAAACACTTCTAGAACTGTGCCAGGCTTTGTCCTGCGACCAAGCCCTGGAGAGTCTGTTCCAGTCCCAACCACCCTCTGGGTGAAATATATTTCACAACTTCAGGTCATTTCCTTGGAATATGTCACTGGTCAGCACAGAGAAGAGATCAGTGCCTTCCCCTCCTCTTCCCCTCAAGAAGAAGCTGTAACTGCAATGAGACCTCCCCTCAGTCCCCTCCAGGCTGAACAGACCAAGTGACCTCATCCTCTCTTTGGATGTCTTCACCATTGTCATGTCCCTCTTTTGGATGATGTTTAACAGTTTAATGTCTTTTTTATATTTTAGGGCACAAAACTGCCCCCAGCCCTCAAGGTGAGGCTGTCCCAGTGCAGAGCAGAGCGGGCCAATCCCCTCCTTGCCTGGATGGTGATGCTGTGCCTGATGAACCCCAGGACAGGGTTAGCCCTCCTGGCTGCCAGGGCACTTCTGGCTCATGTTCAATTTTTCATCAATGAGAATCTCCAGGTCCCTTTTCACATCACTGCTTTTCACCATCTCTTTCTCCAATCTGTACATACATATATCATTGTACATTATGCTGGTTTTTAACCTACGCTATTTTAATGCTCCTGTCTTTTTGCTTCCCAGAATGAGCTTTGAATAAGTAATTTTCTGTACAGGATGTCTGCAAGAAGTATGGTAGGTAGTATGAGGCACTATATTGCCAGGGGGAAGAAGTGAGTGTACAGTGTGATTTACTGAGCTGTGACAATGACCTTCACTGTTGCAAACACATACACAGTGCAACATGCACTGAGGTATTTTATGAGTATTTTCAGCTGCAGGGGTGGGAAAATTCATGATTATACATTCCCTGATACATAATAGAGGAAAAAGTGCCTCTTTCTCTATCTGTTGCATCACCAAAATGTTTCAGAAAGTTTGGGCTGCATGTACAAGGCTACAGGTCAAACGATGTAAGTATAAAATAGTAAGCATGAGATTGCTGCAAGTTCTGAAATATGCCAGTGACTTTGGATTTCCATGGAGGATTTCCATTTTTATTAGCATCCAGAGAGCCAAACTGCCCAATGAGTTTGGCAAATATATCAACTGCTGATGAAAAGCCGGTAATTCCATGGAACAGAAGGCACCTGATGTAACATTTACATCAATGCAAATATTTATTTGCATTTTTGATCTACTTGTTTCTTTTCTGGAACATACTGAAGATGCTTGTCCTGTTGTAAACAGATGAGCATCAAACAGTGTTTTGAATACAAGAAGAACTGATGTGTGACAGAGGCTTCATCATGTCTACCTTTAGGTCTAATGTTTTCAGGGAAGCTCTGATTTTAATGACTGGTATTTTATATTAAGAAGGCAAATAGCATTAGTCACATTGGGCATAATTGCCTAAAACTCAGTAAACACCATGACAACAGATCTGTTCAAAACTGTCTAAACATGTAGGTGACTAAACTTATCAGCATTTGATCATCCTGAAGGCACAAAAGTGACTATTGTAAGTATATAGGTGACCATGATACCTTTTGATTTACAGGAAGTGAAGGATATGGGGTAAGACACATGAAGTGCTGAGAAGTGATAGCGACCTTTTATATAAAGCTGAATGCCTTGAGCACAGAAATTTAAAGATTTCCTGTCTAAGTGCCTGTTTCTTTTTCTTTTCAGAACAACTTGCTCAAATTCATCAAAGCTTCTGTTAACTTGACAAACAGTTTCTGAAGTAATATCTGTAACTACTAAACTGTGAACATTTAACTCATTACATTGTGACATTAAAAAAGACAGAAATATAAAAAAATATTTCTGTGTACAGTTTTATTTTTAACTCATTCAAAAAGCTTACAGGCATTTAATATGTTAGTTGAATTTCTCAGCTGTCTTTATGAGGGTGGACGAAAAGAAAAAAAAAAAGCAATTTTGTCTTTCCATAAATTGGAAGTTTATCTGCATTTGTGTGAACTGGCTTCAGGGTGAAAGCCTATTTTTTTTTTTTTTTTTTTTTTTTGTGAAGACGGTAACTATGCCAGCAGAATATCCTGCTTTTACTGGCATTCAATTCCAGTTCAGATTTCTGTTCCCAATACGTTTAGTGAATCTTTGGGCCTTTCTGCTAACAACTTGCTTCTCAGTGGGCTAGGAAATGCTTGTCTGTCACAGAAGTCTATCAAGTTATTTGCCAAACCACATGCACACTGACAGTTACCATTTACTGATGAGAGATGAATACTGATGCCATAGTTGCCGTGGAATAAATAATAAACAGGAAACAGTATGATCCTCATCACAACAGGCACATTGAATAGTTCACTGCTAATGCAATCATATTTTGCAGAAAGCCCTTAATTTTCATTGTCAGGTTTCTCTCATGACCTTCCAGATAGCGTGGTTGTTGTAAACCTTTCTTCTTTCTTTTGTAAACATGGCCAATCATTGGATTTCTGCCCTGCCAGAGAGCTGCCAGCCAATGGAACAGATGGACGGCACAAGAAACTGCCTCTTCTTTACGAAGTTGGGTGATGACTGTATAAGGTGACAGGGCTAAGCAATTTGCTTGCACATCACAGGTTAATCACAGCACAGGAAAACCTTTAGCAGAACCATATCAATGTTTGTGCAACAGGGAGTCAAGCATAGCAAGCTGCAAAAGGAAGTATGCACTTTATGAAAGATGTAAGGGGAATATAGAACTCTAACAACTTGCATTTAGATCATTTAACATAGCTAAACTTTTTCATGCCTCCCTTTAATAAAGTGCTCGTTTACTCCTACCATTTAATTTCCTCAGTTTCAAATTCCTGACTTTTTTGTCACTTCTGATGTGTTGGATTGGAGTTCCCAAATCTCATTTCTATTGTCCCTGAAAGAGCCTTCTTCATTTGATCCCTAGTTTCTGGCTGAACATACTGCTTTTTCAACAAAAATTCTACACTGTGACAAGATGGGAAATTTCATAATACCACAGATTTAAGGTCAAAAGGAACCATGACATCATCTGACCTCACCTCCTATACAGCAGAGATTTTCTTGCTAATGTAATTCTGTTTGTTTCATGATAGTCTACTGTCATTTTGAGGATATTATCTTAGTTTTTTAATCTTCCACCTTAATTCTACATGTGACTATAATACTTTTTTATTAAATCAATTTTAAGCAGTGTAAAATCTTCAAAATTACTATTATTTTTGATTAATATTAAGAATAAAACAGTAAGTGTGGAATTGTGCTCATTTCTCTGTAAAGATTTCAGAGCTTCTGGTAATTTACACTGCTTTATGATACCTAAAGGACAAAATTCTAATCGATAGAATCTATCCTTGGGTGTTAGTCATAAAGGACATATTGAGAAATAAATAGAAAGAAATCCACAATTTAAAAGTCAGGAGAAATAAAGCAGCTAATCACTTTTTTTTTTCTTTCAGTCCACCCACACAATATCTAAAGACAGCTGAGAAATTCGACTGTAATATTAAATGCCTGTAAGCTTTTTAGACGAATTTGAAAAACAGCTGTGCACAGTCAGAAAGTTGTTTTCAACATTTCTATTTTTTTATCCAACAATGCAATTAGTCAAATATGCACTTCATTGAAGTCACTTGAATGCATTCTTATGAAGGAAAATGTGATTTTGAAATTCTTCATTACTTTTTTATATATTAATTTAGTACCTTTAAACAGAGAATTCTCATTCTTCTGCAAATTAGTATGCAGTCAGAAATTGTTTCATATTAGCCTCCTAAGATATAGAATTCAGTTAAAATGAAGTTGATGCTGTGTGAACTGAGAACCAGCAAATCTCAAATTTGACTTGTTTCCAACTGTCAAAATATAACATATTGAAAACACTAGCCCAGAAAATGTGTATGGATTTTCTAGAATTAAATCAATATGCATGTACATGGCATGTGTATAAATTGAAATTCCAAAACAATTTCATAAAATAAAGATGATGGGAATACGTCTTCCATAAGCACTGCTATTCTTGAAACAGGAATGACATCTATCGCATTATGAAAACAGTACAATCACCTTTTATGACACTGCAGCTTTTTGGGGTACTATACTTAGTAGCAAAGGCTGTTTTGCAAATATTTAATTCTCAGTCTTCTACCCTGGTCAGGACAGAAAAAGGAGCACACTTGTTTTGTATCCCAATTACAAATATTTTGAAATTCTTTATATGTTAATGGTAAAATTATGCTTATGTATAATAATTATTGGAGTAGGTCATTATTTTCTCATCTAAACCCAAGCAGCCATCAGAGTGCAAAATTGCATATTCCCAAACATATGTTTCATGTCAATGTTTCAGTTTGACTTTAGTCTTCTGGAAGAACAGGTGCAAGGGAGAAAAAGCTCCATTTCTTTGAAACTGTATAGTCAGATATCTAGAAATGAAACCATATTTCTGAGATAAACAAATACATAAATAGTCTCAAGGAGGTTTCATGTGTTGAACAGAAATACAGATGTTTGATACTTTGATGTCTCCCATTACCTTGTGATTAAGGGGATATAAAAAGATACATCCAAACTTGTCCATTAATTCAGAAAACCTGTTTTTGCAGACAAGATAAATGATCATTTTAAAGATGACTGAAGTAAATTCTAAAAGAGTAAGACATAGAAAAGAATTGGGGAGGAGGGGAAAATAAAATCAAGGTAGAACACAACAAAATAGAACATCTGTTCCATTTTAAAAAATATTCACATAGTTTCATTTTTTCAAAACATTTTAGTTGACATAAAAAGATATAGTTTTTTTTAAAAACTCAGCAGCAAACAACTTGTTGAGAGCAAGCTTGATAGACTCAACTCATTTTTACTAGACAGCTACTCATAAGTATGCATGGAAACAAGGGAAAAACATTGCCAAAAAAGTTTCAGAAAAACACAGCCACAGCAGCTTCGGTCAAGGGTAACTCAGATGTAAGTGAAAAACAAACCACTGAATTGTAAATAGAAGGGTCCTTAACATTACAAAGATTAAGACATCTGTGACATTGTGCAGCAATCCACTACTTGATTTCCCCAAGGGTATCACTGTTGCCCAGGACACTGTCCAGACACTGTTCTCTCTGCATTAAGTTTTGTAACCTGGTCTGTCATCCAGGGCAGTCTGTCCATGCTGTAATCTTCCCTGGGCTGCTTCAGAGTTCAGGGATCATTTTGTAGGTAAAGCATGCTCCCTGCTCCTCAAGATGGTTTTAACCATGGAAAGACTCACACTGTAGCAGTTATGAACAGCATTGAGATAGGAGGTAATGCTGAACATGAGTCCAGAAGCTCATGGCAGCCGTCTGACAAAGATGCAGAACAGTGGGAGATGCACTTAAGGGGAGCTATGCACTTCCGATATACTCTGTTAAAGGTTGTGCAGTGAGTCATTTCAGCATGAAGGCTGCCTTGATACATGATTGTGCATCACAACTGCAATTCATTCAGCAACTTACTGTGACACTTGCCAGAAAGAAGAGAGTTTTATCCTTGAGTTCATGATCCTGCACTGCTCCCACTTGTCCAGTAAATTCTCATACATTTTGCTCACAATTGCTAATGGAGTATGTTGTTCTATGGCTTCAACAAGGTACTGAGTATTGGCTTCCATCATTCTATTGTCATTCCCCTAAGTCGTGTCTTGGGCTTGTTAAACTTACCCTTTCATCCTACTAGATGGACACTGTTCATGTTGGGCCAATACCATTATTTAATGCACTTATGGATTGTTCTACCAGGGTTCAAATGCACACAATTATTATGTCAGTCCTTGGAGTAACATGAGTCCTTGAGCTTGGCTATGGGTGCATGACATTACCACTGCATTGGCTGGCAGTGTCACTCCCTTGTTGCATATTAAATGGCCAGAACTTTCTGCCTAGTTTCCTAGTGGATGGCTTGCTCTTTGTTGTTTGATTTCCCATTGGATATCTTCTCTACTTCTTGATAAATTACACTGAGTAAAAGAATATATGTGAAGAACCTAGACATGAATTCAATTACATATTGCCCTATTTACTCATCTTTTATTTCCCATCTTTTTCCCTTCCTGGCAGTGATGACTTCAGCCCATTCTGCATAAGGTTGCTCACATTTTCTGCTTCCCTGTGCATTTTCAATGTCTTGCTTGCATTGAACTCACAAGTTTTATCTATACTAGGCAATTAAAATGCCTTTAGCCGTGCCCTTACATCTTGAGGTGAAGCTATTGAATTTATCTTATTCTTGGCAACAGTACATTATTTATTTGCTGCTTTTCTGATGATTTTCAGTGGCAATAATGAATAATTTTTGTACTTCACAGGTTATGTTTGTTTTCTGAACTCAGTTCCCTTTGGAACATCCTTCAACTTCTGATCCTTAGCAAAGATACATGATGCAGTTCCTCAAAGCTGAGAACACCTTGTAGAGGAGTAGAGGCCTTGCTACATGTCTGGAATTTGAGGACAGAGCTGAGAAATGTGGCCTAGCTTCAGGGTCAAGGAGGAGAGAAGAGGGAAGAAGAGAGGGAAAAGAGAGTAGGGGTGGATGAAATGTATATTTCACATCCTACAGTTAAAGGGAATCTTATTTTTACTGATATCAAATATAGAAAATGATGTAGTTACAATGATATGTCAGGACTGACTGCAGAAATGACAGACTTAGCTATGATAAAGCCATGTTGAAATTCATTTTGGGGTCAAAATTGAGCAAATATTTTGGGGTCAAAGACTGTAACAGCAGAAAAAGGTAGCTTATACTAGTTTGTCTTTTTTTTTTTTCCCTAGAACTCCTTTGAAAGCCTCCTTTGTTTCTCTCCAGTGGGGAGAAAAGCTGGGGGGATGTTATCAATGTCTATAAGTACCAGAAGGTAGGGTGTAAAGGAGATGGTGCTAGGCCTAGTGATGACAGGACCAGAGGCAATGGGTGCAAGGTGAAATAAGGGAGGTTCTCTCAGATCATAAGGTAATACTTTTTCATATGGTCAGGGTGACCAAGTACCTGTTGCCCACAGAGATTGTGGAGTGTTTATTCATAGGAAAAGTCAAAAACCTTCTGGGCATGGTCATCAACAACTGCCTCTATGTAACTCTACCTGAGAGGGGGTTTGGATGAGATGACCTGTAGGAGTCCCTTCCAACTTCAACTATTCAGTGATATTTAGATCCCCGTGACATAATTACTCAGTTAGAAATCTAAAGATATTTTCTTCCAAATTCAAACATTTTGCAGTATCATCAGCTTTTTTGAGCTAATTGCAGTCAGTTTCAAGCAAATAGCAAAAAAATTCCCCAAACCACCTTCTATGTACAAAAGCTTATATAAATCATGTAATAGTATCCTTAATTTGACATGTCATTAGCTGAGTAGTTCATCACATGACATTATTCTAGATAGCCTTAAGACAGTTTTCAGAAAGCACAGAGTTGTTTCCTCCGTCTTAAAATGTTCCAGTCAGTAGCTTTTATGTTTGCTTAATATTTTTAAAATTCAGCCTTGCACTCCTAATTACAAGTCATATTAAAGCAGTCAAAACAAGTGTAGTAAAGGGTGAGATACGCAAGACATCCTGTCTACTGATAGATCACATAATTTTCAAATAATGGAAGCAGTAAGATTCATAACACAAAGGTGTCACATGCATTTTCAAAGTAAGAAAATATTTAGATTGGATTCAGCTTTTTACTAGTGTATCAAATAAATCTGATTTACAAATGCATCAAGTTTTCAGCCTGGCTGGAAAGCAGATTTTTTTTTTTTTTTTAATTAGGGTTGAATAATAATTGAAATAGTTGTCCTTTGTTTTCATGAGAGGCTCTTAAAAACTCTGATTACTATTGACTAATATTCTTTTAGTAAGTTATCCTCTTTTACATATGGAGAAATTATGGTCCACAGTTCCTTTTGTTTTTTTAAGAATTACACATAAATTATATGATAATAATAGAAAAAAGACTTGGATTGCCTTGGTGAAGGCAATATTAGTATGTTGTAGTAAAATGTAAAAAAAAACCTGTTACATGTAATTGGGCCAATACAGCAGCTAAAAATGTACTTTCATCAAGTTAATTTTCTCTGTAGAGCATTCTCTGTACTTCTAAAAGACATTACATGTATAACACAAATAAGAAATTAAATTCTTAAAGGCATCTGGACTTTTGAGAAGAGGCTTGACTGACATGAATTGCAAAGAGAAATGAAATATTTCTGTTATATAGCTTTAGCAAGCTGAAATTATGTGATATCTGTTTGCAAAACTTTAGGCTTTTTTGATTTCTCTAAACTTTGCATACAATCAAATAACTTAATTTCTGCAATGCTAGAACTCTGTATAATAACAGAATCCAAGTATTTCTACAGGCAGAAAACCAGAAAGAGGCACTGCATTACAGTTTTGCAACCATAACTTTAAGTTAGGGTATTGATGAGTACAACGCTGTTTAAATGCCACATCATATTTTTGAGAAGAAAAGCAATGTTGATATTATAAGAGTGCTAACAACAAAATTCATGTCAGATAAAGATTAGATGGGTACCCTCATGTTTTCATAAAACAATCTCCTATGCCCCTCTCCCAATGAGTAAATTTTGTTAAAGTGTTACAAAAATCATGTTTGTTCATGAATATTTTTCCAGGTTTACACCGAAATCTCAAATAGAAATGCAAATTAATCGAACTTTTACTGCATCTGCATCCATCCACCAGAAAACCCCAATAATAAAGGGACAAAAAAAGTAGATTCTGGAGGCAAATAAGGAATTTAGTCTAGCTCTGCTACTCACTTCTTCTGTAATTGCTTTTAAATTAGGTATGATTAGGGTTTTACAAGGGTATTTCTGCAATAAAATGTTGATGTTACTAAAAACTGGGAAGCTGCACTGATCATTTAACAAGGAATTGATTAATTTAACTATGATCTGTAAATACCTTCATTGCAAGTTGAGCACATTAAGCATTAAATTTTCAGTTTTCATAATAAAATATATATCAATTGTGGTTATCATTTGATACATATAAAATTATTGCCTAAAATATTAATTTCGAGTAAAATATATTTTTATATTTTTAAAAACATTTAGCAAACTTCTTAAACTCTGTAAGCTCCAATAATTACATTCTAATCAGCAAAAAAAAATCTCCAAATTCCCTGAAATTATGATATGCAGTTATATTATTACTCTTACTTCTGCTCTTAGTTAAGAAGGGGTTTCACAATTGTCCTGGTTTAGGGCAAATAGTTAGGAGGAAACCTCTGGGAGGT
>JAHLSL010000062.1:13428044-13442851 GCA_025920805.1 Petroica traversi | reverse complement strand
AGGGGACGATTGGGGATACAAACAGGCCATATGGCTAACCCAGGACAACAATAAAAAAAAGTTTATCCTAGCTCTTGAACTGAAAATCTTCAGATTATCTAGCAACTTAATTCAGAAAGTGACATTAAAACGTCAGAATTCAGGGCTCAGTCCTAAGTTTCATGTGTTGAAACACACACTTTTTCAACACTAGAGAAAATGTTTGTTCCTGTAATGAGAAACCTGAAGAAGGATCCATGCCCAGAAGCTGTCAAGAATACCAAGGGGAACAATAGAAATTATATTGAAAGGACTTGGAGAATATTTCTATTATTTCTATGCCACTACACATATTTGTGACAATCTGTGTTTTGATTACTGAGAGCAGACATAGTCTCATTCTCCTCTTTCTATAGCTGAAAAATACACATATCTGGAAAAAGTGCATAGAAGAGCAAGTATGACCAGGGATTGTGGCAAAGGTTAAGAAAGATAAATGAATGATGGAATAAACAAAAACAAACATCTTTGAAATTGTGAATGACATGAGGAAGACAGTTTTTTATTGTCTCTCCCAAAATAAAAAATTAATTGAACCAGCAGAGGGTAGATACAGGGTAAACATAAGGTGGATTCTTTTTATAAAGTGAAAACTTCAGTTCTATAACTTCTAGCCACAGCACCCTGATGAGTTTTAAAAGCCTGATGGATATTCATGACATAATGGACAACTCTGAGCAAAAAATAACCCATCAAGAGATACTAAAAACTTAGAAAACTTTGATTGCAAGTTTCTCAGATGCAGGTTGTTGGTATTTGGGAAACTTTTGGAGAAGTATCACCAAGTATTTACCTTATCCTAATACTCTGCTTCTATTATGCTCCAATTTTTCTCTTGCCATCAGTTTTTGGAGGTAGGCTTCTAAGTTTGGACCTTTGAACCAACCTGTGATGTCTATTCTAATGCCATGGTGTTCTTTCTTGCTCTTATGATGGAACATTGAACAGTTTGTTCAACACAGAAGGTGACACCAATGAAAGGGAACATAAAAAGGAAGAGCCAGAGATCAAAATTCTCTTGGTTTTCAGTCATTGTGAGATTTTTCAAAAAATATTTTGAAACTTCTTGGGAAATAACCTCATGAAGTTTATAACTCGATTAATAAAATTCCAGTTTTTAATCAATAACATTTCCAATCACTTCAATTCAATACCTCTAAATATCTTTACAAAAACTCTATTTTTTTCAGAAATTATTAAATCTTTCTTCAAATTAGGAAAAAGAGGCAGAGAAATTTTGAAGTACGTGACAACAGAAAAGAAATCAAAATTAAAAAATGGAAAAATATTTTAATTAAAATAGAGAAATAACTAGCTAAATAAATAAAGTAGTATTAAAAAACAAATTTTACTGAACCCAAAAATTTCCCTGAAAATTCCAAATTACAAGTTATAGAAAAATGTAGACCCCTCATACAGTGCAAATCAGATTTAATGGTGACAATGTTGATACTATTTCAAAGTACTTTTGTAGCTGGGTGTGGGAAAAGTCTGGGTGTAAAATTGCATTGTAATAAAGAGAGATTGTAGTCAGTATGGCTGACTTCCTACACACTATTGAAGGGAGCCAAAACTTCGACCCTGGTTTGTTAGTATATTGCTTTGAATAGGTTCTTCCAGTTGTGAGAGACTGAAATGATAAAGGTTAATGACTTAAACAATCAGCCTTTTACAAAAGCCCCAGGGGCTTTGCTGAGGCCAGGTTTGCACCCCCAGCTGAGGGAAAGGAGGAGAGGTTTGGGTGTGTGGTGACAAACCCTCTGCACCAGAATGGCCCAGGTGCAGATGGGGTGAGATGGAGGATGACCAACTGACCTTGTTTAGAAACAAGCTGGGTGTGAGCCAGATAAGGGAAATGGCTCTTAAGAAGCAGATCCTGCAAGGTGAGATAATGCTGTTTATCATGCCAATGTTCTCTCTCCTGATAACACTCAGATGTAAAGCTCCCCACCAGGGGAGGGACCTGGATGCTCCCATCAGAACCTGAACCTGTCTTGACCTATTGAACTTCCCCTACCACTTAAGGACCAAGACTGAGCCTACTACTTGGACCAATAGGCTTCTACATTGCAAAACTCAAGTCTTATCTCTGGTTGCATGGATAGTGATGTCCTTCCCCACTGCTATCTACTCTTATCCTTTCTTTTTCTTCCTTTTGCCCACAGATTTTCTTTTGTGATATTTTTACACATTTATATTGTTATATTTCTATAGATAAAACAAAAATGGCTATATTTCTCCTTTCCATTGCAACCAAACTGTTCTGAAATAAACCTGCCATACACACACACACACACATATACACATGTATATATATGTATATATATGTATATATATGTAGAAAACACTGATCATTCAGTGTTATTTTCCACTAAGCTGCCCCAAAGCATCAATTAACAAGAGCCTCTATAGCTTGCCTCAGGGGCAGGTGGTAACAACAGTCAGATATTGTCACTGGCAGTCCTCAAACCTTAACCTGCCACAATTTTATTAACAAAGAGTGTGATTCTGTAATCAGTTAGTATGAGACCTTCATGGATGCTGGCAGTTTGCAGTGGGTTGTTTTGTTTTTATTGGTTTTTTTTTAAAATTATTATTAGTTTGTAAGTCAGGATTCATCACTCAGTTTAAATGAAAGTTGAGCAAATAAATTATTTGAAGCAAATAATTTATACCATCAGGATATAATTTATCCTACCTGTCTTAGACACCTATTTTAGAATGAGATTTAATTTTAAATGTAATTGCTTGTCTGGATTGGTTAATGAGGAAGTTTGATGACTAGACATTATGGGTGGAATTAATGTCATTTAACTTTTCGTATCTATACTGTATATGTCTATATCTGAGGGAATCTCTGGAAAAACCTTTGTAGTGTCTGAATTGATATGAATATTTTCAGGGAATCTTATATGACAACTTAATCATCTGCACTAGTTTTGTCTAGATAGAGATGGTTTTCTTCATAGAGATTAAAGAGGGGTAATGTTTTGGATTTGTGCTGAAAACAACATTGATAGCAAAGAGAAGTTTTCACGATTGCTGAACAGTGCTTATGTTGAGTAAAGGCCCTTTCTGCTCCTCACCCCACTCCGCCAGTGAGGAGTCTGGAGTGCATGAGGAGTTGGGAATATGTTTGGCTGGGACAGTTGACCCCAAATGACCAAAGGGATATCCTATACAATGTGGCATCATGGTCAGTTCACAAAGCTGGGAGAATAACAAGGAAGGAGAGGGGTGTTCAGAGTGATGTCATTTGTCTTCCCAAGTAACCATTACTTTCCCTGGAGGTGGCTGAACACCTGCCTACTGATGGGAAGTGATGAATTAATTCCTTATTTTGCTTTCCTGTGCACACAGCTTCTGCTTTTCCTACTAACCTGTCTTTATCTCAACCTACAAGTTTTCACACTTTTACTCTTTTGACTCTTTCCACCATCCTGCTGTGGAGGAGTAAGAGGCTGTGTGGGTCTTAGCTGCCTACCAAGGTTAATCCACAAGATAATCTATTTTAAAAAGTGATTAATTTCACCTGACTTCTTTTACTATAAACTGATTCTAGATAATCAGCTCAAATGCAGATACCTTCACACATTAACTTTTCAAAAATCTTTCCCTCTCTAAATCTGAACGAAATTCCACCCACATTTCTAGAGAGGTAAGCATAAGATTTACTGAAACACTTTCAAATGTATTAAATGTTATTATACTTGTTGCAAATCTAAAAAATAAAAATGTTACAGATTTTATGATTTAAAACAAAACTTTTAGTTGGTATATATTCTGATTTCATCAAAGTTATCTCCTTCCCCTAATGGACTTATTGCAGAACTCAAAACTTCTCAAACAATGACACCCACTTCCTCTACTTCAGAGATTTAATTCCTAATGGTTTCTGACACCTTTCAAAACCATGCAATTTTGCAGTGTTCCAAATTCCTTTTTACTCATCTGATTTTCTGTCCTGGAAATTGGCACTGCCCACTCTATTTTGCCTCTCCATTTAGTGTATTCTCCTAGTATATTTTCTTTTAAAGAAAGAGGTTCCATATTTTTTAGCACATTTTTATCAATATTTCAGATATTTTTATTGAGAAAAAGGGGATTGTTGCAGGGAAAGGATTGAACATGGAAGAATAATGAGGAGGGGGTAGATTCACTCTAGTGGCCTTGCAACTGGGAATCATGAGGTCTGGAGAATACCAGAGTAGGAAACCATACACTATACCTGCTGCTGTTTATCCTCTGTCTGTTTTGAGAAGTAGAATAACAGTGTAGAGATAACAGGTGTTTACAGACACTTGGAGGCCATCTCCCAGGCTGCTTGAGCTCTCAGCTGAGAGAGACATCAAAGCAAAGATCACAAAAAGCACAAGGCAGATCACAGCATCATGACAAACTGTGCATGACTGGGCGTTTTATAAATGGGTGTCAAAAGCAGACCTGCCATCTGCCAGGACTGAACTGAGCCTGACAGGGCCTGCATCCTCATTTTGAGTGTCTCTGCAGATCAGTTGCAGGATCCTCCAGTCAGCAAAGTAATTAGATAAATTAACTCTTTGCATTTCAGCTGTGGTTTTTTGTCACCCTCAGTCACCCATGCGTGTTGATTCACACAGGGATATTAAAAACGCTCAATACAAAAACAATCTTATATAGACCCAGAGAGTACAAAACTAATCTGTTCTAAATCTAAGATAGATATTTATTAATTCTTTACCATCTAGTTAATTAGAAGAAATCTCACTGCACTTAAAACTGGTTTGTAATGAAGTAGGACTTCTGGATTCATCACAGAGCTAAAATAAAAGCCCTCATTTTTTGATTTCCATCTTTAACACAAGAGAAAAAATAGTTTGCGTGCACCTGCACCTACACTTAACTACAGAAAGATTCTAGGAGAGCAGATAGGTAAAATAAATGACCATCCTCTCATTTTAAAATGGAAAAATTTAAGGAGGAAGCCCTCCTATTAATTCTCCATAAAAACTGAATTAGAACTTCAATGAAAACTGTAATTTCCTACCTCACATATTTAATCTCGTATTTTTGTTTTAGTCATCCTGAGAGACATCTGAAATTTCTTAAACTGGGATACAATGACTCAGTCTTCAATATTTTCAGTGGAAATTGATTTTTCATATAATATATTAATCACAAAGCAAGTACTCTAAGTGAAGCTGTAGCTAATTTAAAGAAGCTGTTCTCTTAAAAAGAATGTCTTTTAACCCTTTATATCTTTGTAAAAATACATCAAGAAAACTTCAACAAATCTGTAGAAAAAAATCACTGTATTTATCTGTCGTACTGTGGTATGGACATCATATCTCAGATACAGGACACAGTAGACAATGTTATGGCAAGGGTATATTTTCCTTATATTGTAAATTATGTCATCAGATTGCAATCCTCTAATATTATGGGTTCAAGGCAAAATAAGCACTGAGATTTAGGAAATTCTCTACCTAGAATGGAAGAAAAAAAATCCTGGAGAAAGACAGAACACTGCCTATTAATTACTTAAAGTTAAATGAAGCTGAGGGTACGCGCCATTTCCCACCTGAATACCACAAAGTCTTCAACAAGTTGCAGAGATGAACAAAGACAGGCTCGAGGGTGACTGAACTCCTCTGAGAAGACACAAGAGAATTGAAGCTTCCCAGTGGGAGAAAAGGTGAAGATAAAGGGTATAGAGATCCTATTAAGAAGATTAAACAAGTCTTACGAGATAAATAGAGAAAGTTCAGAAGGATAGAACAGAGTTGACACTGAAGAAAAAGCAAGATGAGACAGTAAAATAAGAAGAGAAGAAAACGATATAGAAATGAATTTCTATTTTATGTAGAAGGAAAAGGGTATATGAGGGGCTCCTCCAACAGGTATATTGATTCAATGTATGAGATTCCTATTCTTTATATTTTATCAACACTTATGAAGAAAATCAAAAGCATTAAGGCTGAATGCTGATGAGAAAGGTTTTTTTGCTTCAAGCATAAATCACTAACCACAGTAAACAATGAAACAAACTATGATAGAAGACTGAAATTTTCTCGGAATTTTTGAAAAAAATCCATTTTAGTCAGTTTATAAAATTATAGAGAGATGAACAGATTTAGCAGACAGAGAATTTTGTTCATTGTTTATTTTTATTCTGTGTTTATCAACAAAACTGCTGGATATCCTAACTCTAGGAAATTATTCAGCTTTCAGATGAAGATAAATTATTGTATATGCAGTAGAGAAACAGAATTAATTAAAATGCAAATACAGGTTCCATGATGAAATATGCTAAGTTGACTTCAAAATAATTTGCTTACTATTCAGCCTTCATTCTTTGTACGAGTAGTTTATTATTTTGTCCTCAAAACCTGAAGGCGTAGCAATGTTCAGGCATTCTGAAAAAACTTTGTTTAAACAAACTACTGTTAATCTTCTGCTTCAGTGATAATTTCAATTTATTACAATTTCACTGTCTTATCTTAAGAATCTTCTCAACAGAGAGAAGTAAACATTAAGAGGTTGGTTTTTTTTTTCTCTGTAACTTAGAAACTTGATATTAGCCAATTTGCAAATAAAATTAGGAAGAAAATACAAAATACTTTCCAGCATTTCCTTCCTGTCTCTGTTAGGGACAGAATCTCCATCAGTTACCTGGATAAAGGGATGGAATGCACCAGCTGCAATTTTGTGGGTGATACTAAATCAAGGAGGAAATGGTGGTGTGTTGGGTGCCAGGCTGCCATTCATGAAGACCTCAACAAAGAGCAAGAATAGGCCAACAGACACCTCATGAAGTTCTGCAGCAGAAAAGAATGAAAAGTCCTTCCTGTGTCAAAATAACCCCATGTCTCAGCATAGGCTCAAAATTGATGGAACAGAAAGCTTTTTTTTATGGAAAAGATCCTGGAAGTCCTCATGTAGAATAAGTTGACCATGAGCTAGCAGTGTACTCTGTCAGCAAAAAGGCTAACCGAGCTGTTCTGGCAAGAGTGTAGCCAACAGGTCAAGAAAATTATTATTCTGCTCTATTTGACCCTTGTGAGGTTGCCTGCAATGCTGCCTCTAGTTTTGGACTCCCAGGTACAGGGGAAATGTCAGTGAATGGGAGAGATTCCAGCCAAGGGATGCCAAGGTGCTCAGGAGCCTGAAGCACAAGTACCAAGAGAAGCTGACAGAGAAGGATTTGTCCAGGCTGAAGAAGAGAAAGCTGGGGCAGGGAGTTCACATTATTCTACAGCAACTTAAGGAGGATGGAGTCAGACACTTGTCATACATGTAGAGAAAAGGCACAAGAGGTAGAAAACTCTGTGGCTGCAAAAAAGGAAAATTCCTACTGGATAAAGACATCCTTCCCAGTGAGAGGTTAAGCACTGGGACATCTTACTTCAAAAGCTAGCAGAATTTTTGTCTTTGAAGATGTTCAAAACTCACCTAGATAAGGCCTGAGCTAATATTGAAGTTGCTCCTGCTTTGAGCAGGATGTATGACAAAGTGACCTTTGGAGGTCTCTTTCAGCCTCCTTTTTTATATGATTTTATGATTCTTTCAATTTTTAGTCTGCTTCATCACTTTTTTCATTAAAGTAACCATTTTGAAAGTCTTATCTGTGGGCTCTATATGAGTATGAGTGTGAACCTATGATTGTACATACACATGTACATTTTGTGCAGAGACATAATGAGCAACTCACTAATTTTACAGGTTAAAGTAAATCCTGTGAAGATAAAAAACAGAATGTGTATAAGCTGAAATGGTGTTTGTGTTAGAACAACCATTTAAAGTCTTGGACAAACTGTAGTTCTAAACTAAACTAATCTTTCCTCACATATTAAGGTATGAATTAGCCCTTTAACATTTAAAACCAGCACATGGCGTATAAGCCTCTGAAAAAAAGCAAAGGATATCAATTTTAGGATATTGAACTTCTTCCTGAGATATTTAAATGGTTCTTTAGGATCCAGTTCTGATGTCACAACTGCATGAAAGCAGAGCTGTAAAGTCAGGAAAACCATAAAGAGGCTGTGAGATTCTGGTTGCCTCTTGAAGATGAGGATGGGTGGTATTATTATTTCAATATCTTTCTGCCTGGTCATTGCTTGGCATTCTTTTCTTAACAGTTTGCACTGCTGCTTTCCAAAAAATATTGTATATATATAACTAGATTCTGAGAAAGCAGACCTATTTTTCCCAAAATAATCCAAGATCTTTGAAACAATATGTGAACCAGTCACTTTCCTTGAAGAACTTGCCTAAATTAAGCTTTACTTAATTTTTAAATAATAGTTTAGATATAGTTTAGTTCAATATAGAACAAAGGGAGAGAACACATTTTATGCAACGATTTTATGTTTTCTTTTATGAAGCCTTTAATTAGGACAAAAAATACTTTTGCAAGGTTCAAAGGCTTGTGTATTTAATTGCTATCATTCAAAGTTGAACCTGTGTTAAGATTTATGTATTCCATTTATATTATATATCCCCCATTTCTTGATTATCCTGCTTATCATGACTGTTAAAATATATTTCGTTACGTTTAACAAGAAAATAAACCAAAAATATATGTATGAGTGATTATGGAAACAGGGAATTTTCAGAGGTGTTTAAAATTTTCATCCAACCATAAATTAATATAATTGAATGATTTCATGATTTAGAAGTGCATCTGAGCATGATGAAGTGTGCACACTTTCATGAAGTAGCAAAAACCCCTCATTGTTATCGAACAATGAAAGAGAAAGCTATTTATTTTTTAGCACTTTTGAAAAAGCGTCTGAAATCATTGTTTGTTTCTCCATTTTACCATAGAACTAAAGAAAACTTATTAATTTGAACTCTTTCCTGTAACAAAAAATATGTGCCTGTAATGACAACGTGTATGTCAAATCTTTGGTGCAAGTCTTGGATGCAATTTCAAATGGTCATATTACTAAGAACCCTTGAGAACAGCATATAGAGCTGCTGACACCATTCTAAAATAACAATGTATCTGGCTGTAGAGTAATTCTGACTGACCGCGGCTGCTTTGTGCCAGAGTTGCTAGGGCAACTTGTTCCTTGCAAAATCTTTCTGACTTTTGATGAAAAAATAATTATGCTTTAACTATTTTAGTGACTCAACCTTTTATAGGATTGTATATGTTAAGTTTGCTCTAATTCCACTAAGTGTCTTAGAAGGGGAGAGAAATTTTCTCATTATGAGTCATAAAAGTACTCAAATTTTTGACATTCTCACCTTAAAAAGAAGTAAACAAGATGAAAATTTTCTTTATGCCTTGGATAGTCTGCTACACATCAGTTTGATGGTATTCCACAGCTGTTCAAAAATACATATACTAAGGTACATGTTTCTACAAGTCACAGAGACTAAAACAGAAATCTAGAAAAAAATTGCGAAATATTTTTCATCTTATTTACATTCAGTGAACACAAAAAAGTGTCTTGCACCTGAAAACCTGATTTTAAAAGACAATTCAGCTATTTTTTTGCCTTTGACGAAATAAGGTGATGCTAGTCTTTGCTGTATTTTCTATAGTTCCATAAAGGGTGAAGACACGTACTCTATGTCCTCTAAAGGAAATACTGAATTTCAGCTTGTAGTAGCATAAGTAAATTGATCTTACATGGGTGAATTCTACTGTGCTTAACGTTGTGTTTATGCTTTCAAAGTGATATATAAGCTCTTTAAAAACAAGTTTTTGTGACTAATGTTCCCCAAACACTTGCACTAACAAAACACGTATCAAAATGTGTGGAGGTCTGTTTAAAACTACCCAAATGCTTTTCACAGACAAAAACCTTACTAAAATTTACTCTGTGACTCCTTGATAGTGTTCCTGAACACAAGGACATGTCCAATCATGGAATTAGAGACATGTGTTAATATATGTGAATGCAAGCACAGGGTTTCAGACACTTGCATATACATTGCTGGAGATAGCATAACAGCATTTTCAGCTGTCATTTTCTGTTTCAAGAATAACAATATATGCAGGGACATAGATTCTAATATAATAGAGATCGCTATAAATCCACTGATTTCAATGTCAGTTTGTGAAAGAATTCTTAGAAAATTCACCTCACCTCTGTATCTGAGCATAGGCAAAACAGAGTGTTGCCCAGGGCAGTGGATGGATGGAAGCAGCAGAAGCACCATGCAGCTGTTCAGATCTTTGCCTATTTCAGTGCCCTGGAAACCCTGTTCAACCACTGCCTTTGCATTTAGAAAAGGGAATGTGTATATGGGTTTTATTAGAAATCATTTCCCCTGTATTTCCCTTGCTTATTTTCATAGTGATCCATCCCAGCTCATTCTTTTTGAACAGCAACCTTAGCCTCAGTTTCTGATTATTGGGGCAGCAAAATTTTGTTCTGTCTGTAACACTGGGAAACTATTAACAGTTTGTGAATACTGTGTCCTTTTTTCTCTGATGAAAAAGCTCCCCCAAAAAACCCTTTTGATGTCACATATTTCCTAAACTTCTGCTAAGAATATATCTATTCTTCTACATTAAAGATTTTGTCATGAGAGTTAATTCCCCAAAGGACTATTCCCTCATATCCCAGCTATTAGCACCTTGTCACTAATTTCTAGAATTGCATTATTATGTTACCACAACACTCATTTCAATTATCAACTTATTTCCAATTTTATAACTTTTACCCTCACAGTTCTTTTTTCTTTTTTTTCCCCAGAAGCACTCAGTTTTCAGAAGCCTTTGTTTTCCTGCTTTCCTTCTGTTATTTCTTCAGCCCGAATCTTCTTTAAATCATGGCATTGCAAACTGCATGATTTTATTTACATAGGCAAATATATATTTAAACCCACAGATAATTTTAGGCATTGATATAGTCCCACACAAACATAAGAGATCATTCACAATGGTGGATGATTGCTACAATAGCAATTGTACCTTTGAGCAAGGTTGCTGAAAAAACGCAGTGCAGAGTTAAGCCATTCTGAGGAACTTATAAAAATGCTCAAGTCATTTAATGTCTCAAAGCCCAGATCTGCGAAATATTTTGATTCAGGCCGCATGCCCCGGAGGCTGATTCTCAGAAAGTGTCAGACCTTATTCTGTCAAGGTAATTATCCACTTGTTTTACAACACTGCCCGAGTATGATTATTGTTACCTATGGACTATTCTGTCTTGCAGAAATTAAATTGTGTTGTAGCAAAAAAATGTCAAAGATTCTGAAGGAAGTATCTTCTAAGGCAATGTGAGGAAGAAAAAAATTACAATTTTTTTCTTTTTAATCCCATTTCTAGGATTTGTTAATTCAAGCTTATATTTACATTCAAAGGTCAGTAGCTCTGCTTTCTTTGAGTTACTCCAGGATTTCACAATGCCCTAGATACATATTGAGCTTGTGTTATCTGATCACATGAAAAATATCAGAAGTTAACCGAGCCTGTGTAATTTCATATGCAGATGATTTATTAGTTCTTCACATTCACATTCAATTAGAGGCAAAGGAGTTAACAACAAAAAAAATTGGGAAAAGATTCAAAGTAAAAAAAAAAAAAAAGTAAAAAAAAGAGAGCAATATCTTAAATAATACAAAGTGAAATGCATAGAAGTACATTGACATGAACATCGATCACATGATGTGATTTTAATCACCACTACTGAGCAGCAAATACAGAAAAAAGAAACTCTGTACATGAGTTAATATCTCTGTTGAAGCTACTTGATTTTCTCAGGGTTTATACCCATATGTATAGGATTAAGTACTTTTAACTGAGCTGTTTAAGAAAAAAAGTAAGAATGGGGCTGGAAGTAAGGGCCATGAGTGATCCAGACATTAACAAAACCAGGTTAGCCCACAGTACCTGTGTCTCACGATTTCCCAGTCTAGTACAACCATTTAGAATAAAATTTACGCCAATCACTCGGGTTTCGGGAGCCACACAAGAAGGAAAGAAGCTGAAAATCTTCACATAATAAGCAGTATTCATGCAGACTTGATGATGGATACACAGATATCCAACAGAGTTTCTCCCACCTTGAATACATGCAACTGGAGTACAGGATTTCCCCTCTATTCTACAACAAGGCAAAACAAGCAGCAAAGTGGCTGTCTGAACAGACACAGATTGGGGTGATAAATTAGGTGGTAATGTTCCAAGTCCCAGCTTGAGAATGCAATAGTGTATGGGAAATATTGTTGGAAAAATTATTGTGGAATGCAATTCAAGATAAGAAACAAATTTTTAAAATTACTGTTGCTTAATGGAATTAACCATCGATCCCACCCAGGCAGAAATGTCCTAAATTGCTGACAAAATTACTGCAAAAACCCACAACACAGAACAATTTACTGTTTTCCTCAGTATTCAGCTACTGGCAGCTGAGATACAGAGGCAGAGATATTTGCTTACTAGTTCTGAGCTACAGGTGAGTATGGATCAGATGAGAGCAGGGGCTTTGACAAGCGGAAAAGTATTCCCACTATGTTGAGAAGTTTCTATAAGGGAGAAATGTACAGGTGTTATATAATTAGAGCAATGGCATATCCTGACAGTGCAAATCTTGAGACTTGCAAGCTACCCACCAATAAATAACCCACCAATAGCTGGAGAAGTGCAGACCTATGAGCTGGGCAAAACAAATTTGAGGATAACAAAAAGAATGGAGAACAAGGATCCAATATACCATTTATATATGTATGAAATATAGAGAATGTGGAGCCAGGTGTGGAATCAGTTCACAAGAAAGTAAAATAAAACTATGCAGATCCTAGAATGAAAAAAAAAAAGAAACCATCAATATCATATGCCTCTTGTTTAAGAGCTCAGGATATAGGTTACTCCCTGTAGTCACTCCTCTGACTAAAGCCAAGAACAGCAGAAGGATCAGCATAATACCAGAAAAAGGATTAAATATTAATATTGTAAAAGTTTTTCAACTTTCCTGCAATAAGTAGATATGGACTACTAATAAATCTTTGTTTAGCATGTTAATATTTCAGTTGCATTAAGAAGTTCTTGGGTTTTTTTAATATGAAGTGTGTTTGCTTTTTGCCCATAGCAAGATTTGGAGTATAACATGAAAGAAGATTTGTTCTCTAATCTCTAAGAGCTCACTTTTTACCGCTTCAACTAAAAATTTTGTCAGGAAACACTATGCTGAATTAATGCAAAAGTTTTTCAGAAAAAAATAAAATATTGCAGAGAACTTCTTGGGGCTACAGTCTGACCTGAGCGTAGTCTGCTCAGTTTCCTTTTCAGTAATAATGAGCCTTCAGCTGGATGTTTTGGTGCCTCATTTTTCAATGTGTGCTCTGATAACAGAAACCGGACACTCTCTAGGACACTTGCTGATGTCAGTGTTCTTAATAAAGGAAATGTAATATTTACTAGAGTGGCATTTGATACTGATTTAATATAAAGTATCAAAAAATACAGAGAAAGAAAAAACTAAAATAACAGATTAGTTTGAGGTACAGTTTCACAAGTTGTCCTGGCTGTAATGCCTTCTGTGCAGAAAGAAAGAGATAAGAGAATCAAGGACTGCCAAGTCAAAAATGAAATATTATAATGAATGTTGATGCTTCATTGTGGAGCAATGAATCATCTATCACTCATCCTGACGTTAAAGAATGACTATGCTTGATAGTTTCATTCTCTGTACATTGTTTAACACCAGTCCAAGCAGATTTGTTACTGTCAGGCAGGCAGTCCTATCAAACATTTGGAAAAGTCTGCACCTTGTTTTAGAAGCAAAGCTATACAAAAAGTCTAATTAGAAGTCTTTAGATAAAGAAGTGCTAATTAAAACCTTTCATTTTTTGGGGGGGGGGGGGGAGGAAGAAACAAAATATTAATAAGGGAAACACATCCTAGGATTCTTTACAAATATGGCAAAGACAGGGATAGATCTGCTCTTGTGACTAAGTTCTGGATAAGTTGGTCTGTTACATTTCTTGGTTAATTATACTTCTATGAAGTGTCTCCAGGGAGGAATGCCTGGAGTGTGAAATCATGTAAACCAACAAATTATTCTGAAGGGTTCTCATATGTTAGATTTCACTCATTACTCCTATTAAGCCTGTATTTATTCCAAAGGTAAGACAAGGTACCTCTTAAGGAAAGATGATCTTTTATCACTTGATCTAGATAGAATCAAAAGACTTAAATGCATTTTGTCTACTTCTTCCTGAGATCTAACTTTTAATCTCTGTTCTTAGCTTTTCTTTTTTCCCTCTAAATGCATCTTGATAAAAACGTTGAAAGCAGACTCCATAATAATTACATTTCCTTGAATATTGTGTTGTAAATCATGTTGGCCTGAAGTAATACTTCACCTGCTTTGCTTTTGGAAGAAGATTAAATCTTATTTTTTTGACCCATCTTGTATTTTTTTTTTTCTCAAGGCAAATTTCAAAAAACAAATACCATGTAGATTTCTGTTAATGATATTATTTCTTCTCAGTGTTTGTGTTGAAAAGGTGACAGCTCTTATTTTTTAAAATCAGACTGGTGGTCCTGGCTCTTGAACTGGATGTGGCTCAGAAATAACTCAAGCCCAAGTCCCATAGTACTACTGTCTTCTATGACTAGCATTGTGATTTACTGACACAGGTACTTTTAGGGAAATCTAATAGAGGGAATTAACCTGCAGGGTGTAGGAAAGCCAATGTTATTGAGTCACTATCAGATTTAGTTGCACATTCAAGGTAACTCTCCATAAATTAAAGAGCTGTAGCTTGTGGGATATACATTATCTATCTATCTATCTATCTATCTATCTATCTATCTATCTATCTAT
>JAHLSL010000062.1:13403852-13428034 GCA_025920805.1 Petroica traversi | reverse complement strand
TATCTATCTATCTATCTATCTATCTATCTATCTATCTATCTATCTATCTATCTATCTATCCATCCATCCATCCTTCTACTCATCTGCTCACCTCTCCAAATATCTAAATAGGGATGGATATGCAACTCCCCCTGCAGTGGAATTTGCTGCATTAATTGTGAGTATTTTTCTTGATAGTAGCTGGCCTTTGTAGACAGACAGTTGGATCAGTTCCCATGCCAGGAAGGAAGAGGATAATGGTGCAGTATGGATGCTCAGAGGTTTAGTCATCCTATTCATTCCTCATCCATTTTCTCTGCACAACAGTAAAGATGTACAGGAAGCCAGTTATCTATCACACATCATCCAGGCCCACAATTCACTTTCTCTTCAGGTAATGCTGATCTGTAGAAAACTTTTCCTTTGGGGCTCAGTATTCTAAAGATTTACAGTATGTCTTTTGGATAGGCCTTAGTTACCCTTAATCACCCCTTTTTTTCCTCTAAAAATGAAAGTGGCATCAGATTTGTTATAACTTTACACGTGAATTTCTTTAGAAAGAAGCACCATAAGGCTGCAAGATAAAGTCACTTTCCAGTTGTCCCCTTCAGTTATGTTTAAAGTGTCCAGAACAATACTTGGTGTTGAAAAACACATGGTTTCTAATGTAGCCCTTCCTGGGGTGCTATGGTCATGAATTCCAATGTCTAAAATTATTCCTAATTACTTTTACCTTTGTATCAGGTATTATACATGAAGAAAGAGACCCTTCTATTCAGAAAGGTCAGTTCCACTATAATGAAAAATACCAAAGGAGAGTATAGAGACTTATGATCTCATATTTTCAGAAAAAATGGATGGGATTTTATCTTTTGGTTTTCTGTATTACTGTGGCTTTATTTTTATCTCTTCATTTATATCTGTAGGAGAAGCAGTAAAAAAAGGACTGAACCAAAACTGTTCAAAGGTGCATGAAATGAAGAATCCACCCTCCTATTTGGAATCAATAGAATATGATCTTCCAGCTGTAAGAAAAAGAAATAATTATGTGTTTATCCCATAGCTACAGAAACATTATTCATGGAATAGCAACATATATTCTTGTAAATATAGCCTACAGAACATACTACAAAGAGGTAACCAGTGTTGTCTATTGCAAGATTACAAATTACAAAGTTACAAACTGCAATGGCAAAAATTGATATAACAAAGCTCCAGGAATGGAACCCAGAAACTGAGATGGAGATTTTTATGGTGTAGTATGCAGTGTTGGAAAAGTTGGCCAAATGTTTATTTTAAAGCTGATGATTTCTGTTCTATTACAGTTCAGACAAATACGTAAATGACCAGATTCCTTAGATAGTTTAAAACAGAGTACCTCTTATAAGGCTCAGAACCATGCCCTGGTGGGCTTTTAATATTTCACTTGGAGAAAAATTTAAGTCCCTTGACAAAGTTTCACCTGCTTTTCAATTGCTCATATCATAAATGTAAAAAAATGTCAATTTATTATGCCAAGCACAACAGCTGAAAAAACATTGCATCAACGACTGTGAACTGAATTCATCATTTTAAAGTTTTGTATTCTGATAAAGGTTAGTCTGTGGTTAGAGACATGCATTCAGCTCTTCCTATTAGAGTTGTATCATTTAATTTTAATATTATACTGAAAAGTGAGAGAAGTAACACAACAATATTACAGATCTACTGATCTGCATTCAGTAAATGTGTAAATATAACATATACTACAAGGTCAGCTTAGCTTTAGTTACAATAATTTGCCACTGAAAAAATTGCAAATATTAAATTTTAGGCGTACTGAAGGGATCAACATTTGGAATTGTTCTCATTGTCATTCAAAACATTACAGTTAGTATAGAAAATCCTAAACCATGTATATGCAACATTTTTTTTTCTACTCTCTTTTCAATTATTCCAGAATCCCATCGTCAGAGCTGTATTCGTTAACTCAGACAGACCTTTTACACCAGGACCAAGATTACAGTTCTATGCATGACTTTTTTCCCCCACCATTAGTTATTGTAGGGAATTGAATGATATTTAAATTTCTGGAATTGAAAAAAATTGAAGCTGAACATTTAATAATGTAGATGAGGTGGGATTTTTTTTCTTTAAATATATATCAGAACATGATTGCATAATGGATGTAAGAGAGCCCTACAGCTCCATGATGCACTAAACGCATATTAGATTTTGTGCCTGTGGACTATTTTGACTTATGATAACTTAGAAAATGTAACTAAGGATTAAATCTTCATGTCCAGTTGTTTGGGAAAAGTGTAACACTACGGCACTAGGCTGACATATCACTGGACCCGTATAGATGAAATTACAAGTCCAACCTATACTCTGAAGGACTTGTGCTGCTGCCCAACTCAATTTAAAATTCCATGTACTTAAAAAATTGTTCTCATTTTTCCTAAAATCAGTTTGACAATTAAGTTTGCCCCATTCCTCCTGAAAAGTGAATAATGTTCAGATATATTTAGGAAGAAAGGTGTCATGTAGAACAGTGGGTATGTTCCTAGGTATTTCAATCAGGTCAAAACAATTTCTGAAACTCTCAAAGAGGCAGAAATGGTCTATGTAGATACCTAACTAATAAAGTCAGGTAAACAATAGTTCTGATGGAGTTTGAGTTAACTGACATATAGAAATATAGAAGACAAGGTCGAATCTTTATTGAGAATTCAGTTCTTCTGATCAATGATGGTAATAAAAGTATTTGGATTACTGTTAGAAATGTTCTAAATTATGGATTCAGTATGAGGTGGTTTGCTTTCTTGGCAGATTTGTGGTTTATTTGAGGTTTTTTCCCTCTAGAATCTAATATATCCAATTATGCTATGGGAGGAAAGTCAATAGAATATGGAAAATAATTACCAAATAAACAGAAGAGAATATTTTCAAAAAGGATAAACTGATGGGTATTTGGGCTGGTTCTCCTGATACCAAAGCCATTGGTGTTATCACCCTTTTGCTGTAGTCTATTCATTCACCTGTATTCATAATGCCAAGGTCATGGTTTGATCCCTGTACGGGCCATTCACCTCAGAGTTGGACTTGATGATACTTGTGGGTCCCTTTCAACTCATAAGATTCTGTGATTCTGGGATTCTGTAATCTGAGAAGACTTACTAGGAAGAAAAAAAAACCAGCCAAAACCAAACAAAAACCCCAGCAACAACCCACGTACAATCTGTCTTGTACAATCTGGGTGATCCAAGCTTTAGTTAACGTCAGAATAGAACAGACTCATGATATGGAAAAGTCTTTAATCAGTTAAAGTGAAGCATCTTCAGAGTGTGCAAATTAAAGCAATGAAGATCTACATATTTACTTTAAAAATATGCGTCATCTTTTAAGCTTCTCTCTCTATATTTCCATATTGATTGTTATTAGCCCTGTGCAGACTATCACGTCTGCCAAATGTTGCCAATCAAACAGGCTGTCTAATTACTTTCTAGGTTTTTTTATATGTTGCATTTTCTTTAGGATGATCATTTATTATAATAGCTGTAATAAGAGTTAACTAAAGAGTAAGTCCTTCATAACTCAATAGTAAATACCTTATATTCTGTTTCTTATCCAACTAAATGCAGTATTTTCACCCAAGCAAGGGGCATGAGGGGAAGAGTGGAAACCTTAAAATACTGAAGGGTAATATCTATGGCAAAAGAGACTTTTTAGGTTTCTTAAGTGTTGTATTTCATAGGATTATTGATTAATTCTTAACCAATAAGCAAATGTTCAGAGATTCAAAATAGCATTTAAAATATTAATTATTTTACTAAAAAAACCCTAAAATAATTTAATTTCTCTTTATAATTGCACAATTTTCAGACTATCATTCTTTCTTTTTTCGACTCTAATGGGAGAAAAACAAGAGAATACAAGGAATCCAAATAGTGGGATACCAAGGTATTTAAATAAAAAATTATAAAGCATAATAAACACTGTTGTTCTTCAGACTGTAATATATCTGGGCAACTCAAGGAGACTGAGTATTTTTGTCCAGATTATGTGGATGTCTAAATACTTAGCCAAAGCGAGGGGGAAAGGGAAACATTTTATATCTTTAAAAACCCCCAATTTTTATATCTGATCCATTTTGAAGGAAAGAAGTAAGTGTTGAAGATAAAAAAATGTACATGTAATGAATCCTTAAAATTTCACTCTAATGTATTCACTCTACTTTCATTCCCTGATCAAAATACATTACTTGAAACATATAAAATATTCTGAACACGGACCGTTAAACCCAGTCCTCATTAGACATAGTGTATCACCACATATCATTTAGATTTTTGATGTCTGCCCAACTTATGGAATCATGATAAAATATGTCTAAAATTGCAAGGATCATAGTTTCCTGGTAGAAGGGTATCACCCAAAACTGCAGAAATATTTTTTACTAACTGTATTTTATAGGAGTCATCTTGTACAAATTCCTATTCAGAAGAGTATAAAAATGCAGAATAAAAATCTAGAATGGGTAAAGAACAAAGGAAAAAAAATAATATCCCCCAGATGAAAACAGTATGCCTACAAACATGCAAGTACTTTTAATGATTTAATGCTTTACTATCTAGGAGAAAGAAACTTGATTATATCACTGTCAAGAACAATGAATGCTGGCACAAACTCAAAAGTCAGACACAGTCAACTGCCATCTACCTGTAAGAATTTTATCTAGGGACTAATTAAGCAAGGTAAACCGTTGCCATGATGAAGTAAAAAGATATATTTCATCTCCCACAGCCCATGCACTATAGTGTATGCATTAATTTACTAAAATTATTCCAATTGTTTCTGTTTATATTGGCCCATCCATGATAAATAAGCTTATAAATAAGCATCAAAAATTTCTAAATTAAAAAATATAGAAACATGATATTTCCCTAAAAAACCTGATGTTTGATAATGTTTTATTTTGAGATGTGGTTTGGGAAAAAAATTAACATTAGAGGCATTTATAGAACAGAATAAAGACTTCTTTCCCTCTTGAAGCACAAGACCATAGTAAAAATTCAGAAAATAGGACTTATTTTAAACTTAGATTTAAAGAATTTGCAAGAAAATCAACTAAATATGGATTTTAGGTACACACTAGGGAAATACTTCAGTAAGAGAACAGGGAGCCCCTCACAAATCATTGAATAGCTAGACAAGATATGGACCTGGATGCCAGCTCAGTTTTTGACAGATCTAGATTATAGACAGGGATAGGTATCATAGGGAAAGGAAATAGGTAAAACTGTTATTGACTTTCCTGTATGATCCCATCAATGGCTGGAAGAACAATGGATGTGACCTAGAAAAAAGATTACCTGAACCCCTTCTATTCATATTCCATCTCCTCCGGCATCATAAATCAAGCCTTAGTAGCCTTAAGCTACCTCAGTGTGGGTACAAAACCAGTTTGTTCTGACCTTTGACACAGACCATGTATCCAACTTCTGACAAATAACTGTTTTTAAGTTGTGCTTTAAACTTTTGTGAAAGATCTGATCACTATCTCCTGCTATTTACTCTGGCTTTGTCCCTAATATCAGGCAATCAATGACATGCAGGTTCTCACAGAAATTCAAGATATCCCAGGAGAGTGCTTAATCAGCTTTGCCTCAGGTAGAATACTTAAAAGAGGTCTGTCTAAATAATCTCCAACAAGGTAGTTTTCCTGGGGCGGGCCTCCATGTATTTCAGCATCTGGAAGACACTTGCTAATGAATAGTGAACAACAGTAGCATAAAGATCTTCTCCTTGGATATGTATTTTTCTATGTAAATGATCTACTATTAGGGTTTTAAATAAATTTAAATTATTATTCCTGGGCTAAGTGTCTAGTTACATCCATATGATTAAGGTGCACATGAGAAACGATAATTATTAAAATAAAAAATTTTCCAATGTTTAGAATGCCTATGCTTCACAATGAAGTGATGGAAAATCCAGAAAAAGATCCACTTACGACTAATAAATCTGTATGCTCATGAACTTTGGAATATATTTTTATTGTTATTACTAATATTATTTTAGATTAATATATGAATGTGCTTTTTTTTGTAACTCACTGGTAATTTACAAAATATCTTTCTTTTTACTTCAGCCCGTTCCCATCTGCTGGTTGAGTACACTTTCTTCTGTCCTCTTCTCTTGTAGAACTCATTTTTTTGTGCCGAAAATCTCTTTTGAGATGTTGTTGTCGGATCTGCCAGACAACATCTTTTGGTTTAAAACCAATCACAAAATATTGGTAAATAATTAGACAAGTGATTATTGATCACACATATGTAAAAAGTTAAAAATCAGCCTATCCTAAATTTGGTGAGTAAAAATATGCCAATTACTTTGAATATACACCATGTAACTGTTCCTACAATATTACAACTTCTTCATACAAATTCTTCCTCAGAAGGAAGAAGGATGAGAGAAAAGGAAGACACACATAGAATTGGGTAAAGAAAGGGTTTCAGTTACTATGGTGATAATGAGCACACCCAGGCAAAATGTCGGTGAAGGAGGTGCTGCTGAATGACTGGGTATTTTGCAATTCAGCAAATATAAATGCTTTTGCATTTTTGCAAAAAAATTCAAAAAACCCGCAAAATAGAAAACATAACTTAAATCAGCCAGCACATAGATCGAAAGTACTGAAGAAATTGTGAGAGCTTTTTTTATTTTAAAGCTTAGCTGAGCCCCATTTACTAACATCTGAGTACTCATGATGTCAAAAGGTTGTGACAGCAACATTGCATTT
Organism: Petroica traversi; assembly: GCA_025920805.1. NCBI lineage: Eukaryota > Metazoa > Chordata > Aves > Passeriformes > Petroicidae > Petroica > Petroica traversi. The sequence continues at coordinate 13,421,274 of JAHLSL010000062.1, read as the reverse complement.
TGTCTGATCTCTCTTGCTTTTGTTCCCTCACCTGAATTCTGTGCATTTTCTGTTTAAACACAGCAAGAATAAACTTAGAAAAGATAAAGAAATGTGTATGCCTTCATATACAAAAGACTGGAATGAAGATAAGAGGACGGCAAAATAGAATCACGGAATAGTTTGGGTTGGATGGAACATTTAAAGGTCATCTGGCCTAATCCCCCTGCAATGATCAGAACATCGTCCACTAGATCAAGTTGCTCAGATCACTGTCCAACCTGACCATGAATGTTTCTAGTGATGGGGTATTTACTGCTTCTCTGGGGAAGCTGTTTTTATTATTATAATGATGTACCAAAAGATTTTAGTCTGAACTATTTATTGCACAGTATGAGCACTATAGCAACTACTGTAATACAATACACTATAAAGCAATATTGAAGCAATTGTATTAAACTTGGCAAAGCCAATTATTTAATAGATTGATGTTATTCACCCATACCAAAGATCTTGGGCAAACCTCTTTTTCTCAGCCTTGAGGAGTAACCTTGAGGGGTATCCCCACTCAAGGCAGGAGTCTATACACATGAAACCCAGGAAGGGATATGTAAAGAGATTAAACCACAGGAAGTTCCACCTCATCACGAGGGAGAGTAGCTTTACACTGAATATAGCAGAGCACTGGAATAGGCTACCCAGGGATGTCGTAATCTCCCTCTCTGGAGACATTGGAAACCTAGCTGGACGGATTCCTGCTCTAGGTGATGCTGCCTTGACAGGGGGGGTTGGACTGAATGGTCTCCAGAGATAACTTCTATAAAGATGAGAAAGATTAATGATATCTGATGCCAGCTGACCTGGTGCCATGAAGACACCCAGTATTGAAATACCCCTAACTGTGGTGGTGACACCAGCCATGGAGTTGTATATTAATAGACTGGTTCTATCCAGGAGTATATATTCAAAACTAAAAGATACACAAAAATCATACTATAAAGAGAGTAAGAAGAGGACTAAGTTGTAGAATTTTAAAATGTAGGTAAAATGGAGTGAAAATGAGACAACAAAATGTACCAAGAAGTGATTAGGAAAGAAATGTTTAATAAGAAAAACATAGTTGAAATAATAAAAATATTTAAGCAATAGAAGATTAACTTTTTAAAAAAAGATAAACTTTGGAAGAAGCTGAAGGGATTTAGAAAATAATGGGTTGATCCAAAGGCAGGCAAAAGAGAAGATTAAGTTCACTTTCTTGCTTATTTCTTGGTAAGGAGAGAAGGAAATTGGGAAGAGGTCAAAGAGGCATGGAGGCAAAGCAGAAAAAAACAGGGAACACCAAAAGTCACAATACTGTCAGCAGATTGAATGGAAAGGTTGAGATATTGTAAAGAGATGAGTGGCAGAAATTTGTATCAGTGTAGATACTGGTGAAGGAAAAGTTGAAAGAAAATAAAAGTTGTAAATTTCTCAGGAAAACCACAGCTACTGACAGGAGTGAATATGTAACTGAGTCAAGAGATTTGAAAGCTGTTATTTGAACACAGTCTCCTTTATCCATGTATAAACACAATATTTCTTGCTTTCTAGGTTTTTCTGGAGATAGTTCTTTTATCGGGCATTATAAGGTAATGTTCACCAGTTAAGTAGAAGAAATTATTATAAATATAAATGTCTGGGTTATTGGTATACGCACTAGGCACACACTTAGGTTAGGTGGTTTTTGTTATCTATCTCATTACCTCAAATTCAGGTAACTTATGATGTTATGTATTTTTAGTATTATTAAAGTAGAAATGTTTTAATGCATACCCATAAATAACGACTTTATTTTAGAAATGATAGTTGCAATCTATGGGTTAGATTAATCAATTCCTTCTATTCAAGTTTAGAGGTAGTCCTATCATTTTAATAGGATACTAAGGTTGAATAGCAATTTTTTGTACCCTTTAATTAGCTTATGAATTGGCTTATGTTCTATAAACAGCTCTTACGTGCTACTTTCTAGTCCTTGCCCAGTACACGTCATAAAAGTACACTAGTGTCTATTATGAAATACTTATTAAACAGCTCAATATTACTTAAATTCTTGAACAGATCTAGTCTTTTCAGCAGGCTAGAAATTCCAAATCTTATTTCTTTTCAGACAGAAGTGAGGGGCAAAAAAGGAATAAAACAATGCAAAACAAGTCTAAATAAGGAATAGGAAACATCAAAATAAATAAGTTCTTAAAATATAACTTAGTGTGGATATTAAAAGGATTATTTATTTATACCAAAAGTGAAATTAGTTGAAACAAAATAATTCTTCCATTTGAATATAAAACAATCTACCTGCTTATAGCTGTCTTGTAAATATAATACATTTAAGGGGCCATGCATATGCTTTCATATGCTTGACCAGTAACTCAAGTGATATATTATTGTCAGATTTTCATTATACATTTTTTAATTCTGTAGTCATAGAGACCTTATTCTGAGTTTGGAGGTCTCATCCTTAAAACAAAGAAAGTGAACATGACCTTCACAACATGTTAGTAGTCAATGCTTTACTTCAATTTAATAAACAAAATCAAAAATCAAAGATCAAAAAATTGGCAAATTTTTTTTAGATTAAAAATAGATTTTCACTTACCTAAGTGAAGCAATAAGGACCTGGTAAAACAGATATTATTATTATTTTGAAAGACTTATATTTTTAAATAATTCTTTTATCTCATTACGTGATAAGAAGTGTTGATGTTTTTGGCATCTGGGTCTCAGTTCAGTTGCCTGCAGGTAATGACAAGTGCCAGCTAACATGGGCAGGTGAATGAAGCCTTAGGCACACAATATTTCTAATGTAGTATATGTAGCTATTAACCAGACAGTTCTAGACTAAGCATAATTGCTTGCACCTTATTATACAGTCAATGAAATAGCCATGTTTGGAACATCACTCATGCTGTGTACGGTCTAAAATGCTGAACAATATTCAAAAAATATTTGTATTGTTCTCATTCGTTCTACAAAGAAATACACGTAATGATGTTACAAAGGTGTTGCAATTTAAGAGCAAATAACAGTGCAGAATGGAGAGGGAGTCAGACAAAATGTTTCATGTATATATTAAATTTTAAGAATTACATTAATTTTCTATTTTTTTGGGAAAGATGGCACAGTCCTAGAAAGAAGCCTTGTTGTTATGCCTTCCAACACAAGTTCCTTATCCCATTGGAAAGGCTATGCACCCTAGGACAAGTCTTGCTTTTGCTGTTCATATAACTGACACAACAAAGCTTACTTGGATCTGCATCTGGCAAGGGCCATGAAGACCAAAAATGTGCTTCTACAGACAAATCATCAGCAAAAGGAAGACCTAGAAAATGTGAGTTTGTCACTTAGTGGTGCAGAGTGCATGGCAACAAAGGAGATGGAAAAGGCTAAGATATTCAATGTCTTCTTTACAATAGTCTTTATTGTTAAGACTGGCTTTCAATGATCCCTGATTCCTGAGACCTGTGGAAAAGTCTGAGCTTGGAAAGTTTTACCATTTCAACAAAGTGTACACACACGGAATTATGGGATTTGGTAGCATGTACCCACAAACATGAGGGGGGCTGACATCAGCCTGCTGATAGCACGATGATGCCTCTTGTGATTATCCATGAAAACTAATGGCAACATAGTGACTTAATGAGCTGCTCTCAGAGGACTAGGAAAAAGCTAATGCTCCTCCTGTCTTCCACAGGGTCAAGAAGGGGGATCCAGGGAGCTACAGAGGGGTCAGTCATATTCCAGAAGATTATTATCATTATCATGATCTAGCCTTTGAATTGAAAGAGAGGAGGGGTACAGTTTAGTACAACCAGTACATGCATGGATTAAGGAATACATCAACTCCAAGATGAAGAGCCCTTAAGGTTGATGGCTGAACATATATGTTCATATATGAATTACGTATCTAATCTTCCTTTACATTCAGTGGTGATGTAGCCAACATAGTCAATGAAGATAATATAAGTACCTATGTCATCCCTATATAATTTTAGGGATCTAAATTTTGGAACTAAATCTGGTAAAAAACGTAATAAGAAAAAAATTTCTTTCTAGACTTACTGTTGTTTACAAAGAATTAAATGGATTTTTTTTGTTAACTGCTCTTTTCTATCTCTGAAATCAGTGTAAAAATACTGTTTACACTGTTAGCATAGTTGAAAAATATAAAGCTCTGATATCACTATAATAAATTTTTACTATATTAATAATTTAGGATTTTTTATATTATATCTTCTTTGTCTTTTCCTTCTCTTATATTAAACATAACTCTTCTAGTAATGGTAATGCTGGTTTTGAATACACATGTTGCCTGGAAAAAAAGCATATTCAAATAATTACCAGCACCACATCCTGCTACAAATATTTGACTGGACTGTAATTGTTGGAATGAATAGGCATGTAGGAGAAAATACTAAAAGCTGCGAGTATGTTCAAATTGAAAGGGACTGAATTTTCCTTTAAATTTTTACAGTAAAAATATGTGCATTTAAAATATCTGAGTGGTCTAACCATTTAGGTCTTTTAATCATACTTAAAGTAATTAGAAACCCAAAATCAGCTTTTATCTGTTAGCAGTAGCCAGAGTTCCTGTGTCATTTTTGGTGCAGTTGCTAAAGAGCATGTACAGAGCATGAATAATTTACTAAGAGTAAAATGACTATCTATTATTCAGAGGATTAATTTACAAAATATCAATGATCATGCACATAGAAGAATCCCTATAGGTTTCAATGATATACCTTGAAATTTGCTTTCCAGTATAACAGCTATAGTACAATAACTAAAGGATTGAGGGATTGGCTTTTGAATATTAGAATAGGTCAAGCAGTGAGTCACCAGCAGATAAATATTAAAAGATAGTAGGAAAAAAAGAAAAAGGAATTTCAAGAAGTTTATAAAAAGTAACGTTTTTCTCATTTCATATTTATAAAGTAAGTGAAAGTTGACAAAAGAAAAACCACTTTAAAAAATATTTATCTGATGCTTGTGTCTTCTTTAATAGAGAAGACTTAAAAAATGGAGAATTAGTGCTACCAAGTCTTATTGTATTTGTAGAAAGTTTGAGTTTTGTTTTTCTTTTCTTTTAGGAGAGAAAAAAACATTTTTCAGTGGAGATATGACAAAATTAGTGCTAGGTAATAAATTATAAACTTTTTCTGTTTTTTAAATCTCTAATGTGAAACACTCAAAGCAATTTACAAATTTAACTTGAATCTGTCATTGTCCAGAAATAGGGAAAGTAAAAAAGCTATTAATATGTTGTTCATATTACTGTATTATTTTTTCTTTAAAAATATTTCCAAAGTATTTTGTTCAGCTATTTCATTAGAGCAAAACTGTTAGGCTGGGGTATCAAGGAAAGTAAGAACTAAGGAAGAATGTGAACGTATTTGATGTCATTTCTGTTTAGTTCAAAACTCCATGATCAGAGTGAGTCTCTGGGGTGCAGGAAACCATTTGGTTTCAGGTTCATTTTCCATTCCATCTGACTGAAATCACAGTTCTTACTGAGCATTGCATATGGCACGAGTTAGCAGAATATCCTAAAGTGTAAGGCTTTCAAGGTATTTTGAAAGCTCTTCTTCTTTTGTAAAACCAGTCATTTACTGATTAAAGTAAGGACCAGAATCAAATGATAAGGCTCCTCTCAGACCTCTTCAATACATGTCTCTACAGGTGAGCTTGTCTTTCTATGCTCCTTCTTCACTCAGTGAAGAGAAATAAGCACTTCTAGGGCAAGATTCATTTCATCCTAAAGTAGGTGTCAGAAATAGGTCAGGTGCATTTCTCCCTAAATAGTGCCTCTTTTTCTCTATTGGCTATAAAGAGAACCCAGGGTGACTAGCTCAGCTCTATGGTAGACAACTAACACGAGATAAAATTTATGCTACCCTGGATGTGTCAGCAAGTAATGCTACAAAAGTTCAGATATTCAGTAATGGATGACCTAGTTTATGAATACAGTTAGGGACTAGGATCTGTTTTTCTGCATTATTACTGTCCCGTTTTGTTTTACTTGCTTTTCAGGAAGAAAGAGAACTAGTTCTTGTCAAGACTTCAGCAACCTTCTATTAGTCTTGAATTATTCAGTATCTTAGATGAGTATCTCTTCATGGAAAATATAGGCAGAACTGCTTCTTATATTACTTTCATTATTCTGTCATGATCTGTAACAAAGTGAGAAAGAGAATTAAATGCTAAGCAGAAGATGTATGTCCCATAATGTGAAAGGTTTGTATCTTAAAGTGCATGTAAAAGAAAATCAGCAAATATTAAAAGATTGATAAGGCTGAAGTATAGCAGCATTCTTACAAATAAAAATTATTTCAGTTAACATTCTGAAAATATTTATAAAAATTATTTCTACATAAATGCTAGGTAATAAATTTTCATCCAACACATGACGAACAGCTTCAAGTTAGATCTATACCAGACATTTCACTCTTCGTTAAATGTGTAATCTGCACATGCAGTCAATCTAATGCTGGGGATTTTCTGAATATATATAAGTCATGTCTGTCCATTGTAGAATTATTCCAACATATCCTGAATCAGACCTGTACATATATACCTTAACTATACATGTGCAGCAGGATCACTTTGAAGCTGTGTACTAGGATTTCTGGCCAAGAAAATATCAGTTGTCTTTGCTGAACAGATTTAATCCAGATTATGTTGGATAAACATGTTGTAAACCTTCCAGCATTGGTTTGTCTGACTTAAGGCCAGCTGAATAAAACCACTGACTCCTATCTTGAAGTTATTATTTTATGACTTAAAGTTTAAGCTAAAGTAAAAATAAAGGTAAATTAAAATTTCAAATATGTGAATCTCTAAGGGCAATGCCAAGAAAAAAAGCCAAACTGGAATCTGGTGAGATCTGCACAAGCCTTAGGTTAGGCAAACTAAATTATGTTGAAATCACCACAATAAAGTTACTGCTTCTACACATTAGCTCCCCATTTCTTTAACAAAGAGTCAAAAATGTAGCTCTCTTTTCAATGTAGGGAATTAAGTTACTGTTCTTGTATACCACTGCCTCAGTGCTATTTAGTATTTTAATTATCAGCTTGTGATTCCCCCTTGTGCTTAACCACTTGAGATCCTTTTGCTTTCTTGGATCTCTGCCTATATCATTAAAAAAAGAAAAAAAAAAGATCTCTGCCTTCCTACATGATGGTCATGCTGAGCTGTGAAATCATCCAGCAGAGATTTACTCGCTCACCAGCTTTACAATGAGCTAAAGAGGAAGCATTAAAAATGTTCTGTAACCTTCTGTCTGCCAGCATCCTTCAGCTTTCTGCCAATAAAAGGTAGAGACAGAGAAGAAAAATAAAAGCATCAAATTTGATATTTTCCTTAAAGAATATAGTGAGAGAAAATCTGTCTGTCTCCTGCCATTTTAGTTCCTCTGTAGCCCAGGATTTCTTTCTGTTGTCTGCATCTGCATTTCTTACATAGGTTAGCTACAAGAATAAAATAAAATATCTGTTTCCTAGATACATAGCATCATTAAAATGCAGTGCTTTTATACATTAGAGGCAGATTGGCAATGGGAAGATTACAGGAAAAAAAAGAAAATGTTGCTTTTATTTTAGACAAAAAACATTGCTCCTTACTGTAAATGACCCATTAGCCTCAAAATAACTGAGTGTTCATTCTTGATTCATTTGAGTGTCTTTTTTATATCTGGATTTTTTAAATAAAATTATGATTTTCAAGGTAATGAATTGTAACTGTAGCTGCAAACTCAACAGAGCGAGAGAAGAAAGAAATTGTTAAGCTTTTGATTTACTCTCTATTGCTGACACCATCCTCTTACACAGACTTATACACAAATTATAAAAAATCAAAGACTTATTAAGGAGGCTTTCAGTGCTAAAAAAATCCATTAAGAAGGAATATGTAAAACTGAACAATTCAGTGACTCAAAAGAATCTAGAGCAGAGATTTAAATAGAGGATTGAACCATTTGCAACCTAATTGCCAGATGGCTTTTGTACTACAAAATTTGGGAAGTTTTTGTTTGTTTGTTTGTTTGTTTGTTTTTGTCAATAAATGCTAATTATATCATCCACTGTTAAATATGAGTAAGCAATGCCCTGGCAACCAGGACGGCCAAGTATGTCCAGAATTGCATCAGGCACAGCATCGCCAGCCAGGCAAAGGCGGGATTGTCCAGCTCTGCTCTGCACTAGTGAAGACTCTGGTCAAGTCCTGGGGGCAGTTTTGGATGCCAGAAAATAAAAAAAACCCCAAACATTAAGCTATTAGGGAGAGTTCAAAGGAGGGCAACATAGAAGGTGAATGGTCTGGAGGGAAAACTGTATGAGGAGTGGTTGAGGTCACTTGATCTGCTCAGCCTGGAGAAGAGGAGTCTGAGGGGAGCCCTCAATAAGGTTACTACTTATTCATGAGGGGAAGAGAAGGGGCAGGCACTGATCTCATCTGTGGTGGCCAGTGACAGGACCCGAGGGAATGGCTGAAGTTGTGTCAGAAGAGGTTTAGGTTGGATATTAGAAAAAGGTTCTTCACCTAAAGGTGTTTGAACACTGGAACAGACTCCCCAGGGTAATGGTCACTGCTCCAGCCTGACAGAGGTCAAGAAGTGTTTGGACAATGCCCTTGGGAACCTTGTGTGACTCTTGGGGATGGTGCTGTGCAGGGCCAGGAGTTGGACTTGATTCTTCTTGCGAGTCTCTTTCAAATCAGTATATTCTGTGATTCTGTGATTGTAAAAAAGAATAACATTGACATAAATAAATGGATTATCATATAATTAAAAAAAAAAAAAAAGAAAGGAAAGGAACTTTTATTGTTCACATGCTCATGTTAGGATCTTCTACACAGTACTTTTATACGAAACTTTTAAAATCTTAATGTTCTGTAACAAGCAAGAAGCCACAGATTTTAGTAACACAGCAAACATTGATGTCAAGTTGTTGCAAATGTGAAGTAGACAGCATTCAGCAGTAATGCTAGTTAAATTTCATTCTTCTGGAACACAAAGGATGAAAAGAAAAGGTATTTAAAGTCAAAAGTTTTGAATGTTAAGTGGGACCTCTGTGAATATCTACTTGTACTGGAGCCATGGCTTTGCTACATGAACATAGAGGAATTTTAAGTGTTATGCAGTTTTCAAAATAGTTCACTTCAACACAGTCAATCTGAAGTACAGAAGAAATAAGGTACATCTGTACCTATCTGTAGACACACTCCAGAAAGGCCAGTATAACCTTGAAAGTGTAATTCAATAGCACATTAATCCACTATATGCACTAAGTGTACAAATGGGAACAGGACCAAACTACAAAACACAAGGAGTCACAGGTACTTCAAAAATGTTAAACTTTTCAGACTGCCCAAAGCACTTTGCAAAAGTTTTACTCTCTAAGTACAGTTGGAGTATCAAGAAAATGATGAACTGTCAGAGAGACATTCTGGCTATACACGCTTTCTCAGTCAAAAATAATGTTTTAAGAACTATCCAGAGAAAAAGGAATAATAGAAAGTAGTGCATATGTGCTGGGATGTCCTGTGTTCCCATTGTGACAAACTACTCATAGAGGTAGGCAGCAAATCAAATGTTTGACATAAATTCTGATTAGATTTGAGATATGTCCCTTTGCGTTACCTAGACTAGCTTTTTGACTAACTTTTTGGTTTGCTTCAAATTCTTAGTCCCTTACAGTACACATTGAATAAAAACTAATTCATATTAGGACTCTGTTCTTGAGCAAAACCTGTGATTCCTTCAAATAGGAAGCTCATCTTTACATTACAAAAAATTCTTCACTGGAAATACTGGAAAGCACTCTGTCAAGTCTAGCACCATCTTCCCAGCACAGAAAATATTCAAAAACCAAGAGGTTCTTGATTCTTCAAATATCTCTACTAATTCCTATGTCACACCTTGTAATTCAGTATCTGTTTTTAGTCATGATTGCAGATGTCAACATAATTAGGAGTAGAAAAACATCAAGTATTTCTATCTAATTTTGAAATGGGAAAGACATCAGTAGCCAAAGGCAATTTTATTTTTGAAAGGAAGAACATGGGAGCAAGACCACATTAAAAAACACATAGCTTTCAAAAACTAAAGGTATCTGGCCACAGCTTCATAGATGACTATCTGGTTTTAGAAGTGAATCTAAATCTCCTGTCATTTCTGTCAAAGTAACAAATACAAAATTCTTTCTGGGATATGGTAAAAAAAATCTGTAGTTTCTTTTAATTTCTTTATTCTTAAACATATTTCCCTCTTACACAGACTGACTATTAGCCGACTGTTCTCATCTGGAAAGCAGACTTGAATACTTAGAAAGGAATTTTATTTAATTTCATTGACAAAAGGAAATGGCAAGGACACATTTATTTTGTCTTGTCAGCTCTGAAGTGATGTCAAAGAAAATCCCCCATGGTAGCCCTCTACATGTTCCACAAATACATTGGTTAGCAAGGCTTTGAAAAGCCACTGCCTCAAGGTCAAGAAAGAATTTTTTTTCTTATTTCTAGTATTGTAAGGAAAGGAAAAATATTAGAGCACTTATCAGAAAGTGGATAATGAATGCAGACATAGATATTGTTCTGTCCACATCTCCTGTAGTCTACTTGACACATAAAATTTGTATTAATTGAAGCCCAAAAAATTCTTTACACTGATGATAAACACAGCTGCTGGTCATATGTTCTTACTTATATTCACAAACAGATTAATCATATTTGTGTTACTCTGAAATCTAGAAATTCCCTTGGATTCACCTGTATGCTGCAAAGACCATGTACTAGGTTAAAATCTTGTTCTGGAGAACTCAAGTTTTGCCATATGGGAACAATAACTCATAGAGGAGAGAGAGGGTATTAGATAAGACAACAGAGGAAGAGAAAATGCTGGACATTAATTAATCTAATTTACAATTTTTTTGTCTTTTTTATTAGATGTATAAACAAAGAGATTAAAACCACTGCTTACTGACTATTTTCTTTGTAGTGTTGACAAGTTGAAAATACATCTAATAGCAGTAAAATTTACAATTAACATATTCTAAGGCTTCATATGAGCCTCTTCTTATTTCATGTATCTTTAGAGAAACTGACAAAGTACATTCTGATTTCTGTCAAGGGTATACAGATTTCCAACAGTCCTTGTAGTTGAGAAGACCTGAGGGATTTTTAAAAGCTAACATGTTTTACAGAGACATTAGTGATATACAGTAACTAACTACTAAATTTTAGTCCCACATTTTGATGCCGTCAGACAGTCTGGTCAAGGAAAGGCCAGAAATTTGATTGTGTTTACTTAAGTATGTAATTACTATTTAACCAAGAATTGTTTTCCAGTCCAGAGATCCATGTGTTTTGGATGTTCAAAAACTGAAATTGTGAAATTATGGAAATTTTTATGTTAAATCATCAGAGAGTTCTCCCTAGATTTTTTATATTCTATTTTTATCTCTATTTTTATCTCAGGAGCTGCTCTTGTCTATTGGGGCTGCATATTCCAAGAGTGTTTTGATTTCTTACATTTTAATAGCCCCTGCAGTAAAAAACTCTGCTTCTTGGCCTTCTTTCTGACCCGGTGAAAAAGTCCATTGCCCTTAAGTTGCTACACATGTGCACATGACTTCCTTGAAAGCTTTAATTTGAATGTAATTATGTATCCAGTAAGATGCTGTGTCAAATTAAATGATTTCTGATAATAATTCTATCACTAGCAATTTACAAGACTGAGCCTTTCAGCTTTAGAATCAACATGTCACACAGTAATAAAGCAAAGGACAAATCAGAAAGCAGACCTGATGTGTTATACACTGGCAACACACACAGAAAGTATTTTCCTTGGAAAAAATATGCTTTTAAAACTGGTCTTTGTAAACATCTGAAAAGGGCTTGAAGATTTCTCTCTTGCCTGCATCTGATTTAGAATTAATGCTGAAACTTTTTCTGAGTCAAATTCAGGCAAGATCCAAGGGAAACCTGAAGAAAAATGACAAAACAGAATTTCATTGTTTCAGCCATAGATGCTGTTGATTAGAGACAGATGCCTTAAAACTGGCATGGTGTAAAATCTTACACAAGCTTCATAAGTTTTCTTGTGTTTACTCACAGAACCATGGCATGCTTGATACAATACAGTTATTGAGTGCAATTTGGACATGAAATCCTTCACTCTTTGAGTTTTGTCAGAAAAATCAACTAAAAAATAAATCTAAGAGATAAAAGTCTTGGCAAGGAGATCTATTTCTTTACCTCCTGCTCCTTCTCAAAATATTTTAATAATATATGGTTATAGGAAAAAGGGTGGCAATAGGTGGTATTTTGAGACAATGGTAGATGGCAGACAAACACAAAACTTATTCTGGGTAATAGCTGGACAAAAGACAGGATGTTCTGGTACATGACTGCTGGCAGCGGTCATCTGTGTTTTGGTAGCTCAATCAAACTTCTAGCTAAGTTTAGATGTTTAATGATATAATCAGTGAGAGGCATTTCCTGACTGGATACAAAACCTAAAACTGTTGCAAAAAGTTGAAAAAATTTTATTAGGTACTCTTTCTGTGTCCAGGTAGTTTTGGGGTGCATAACAGTGCTGATAAGGGCTCGTGGGAAATATTCTGGAACACTGCAATATGCAGAAGCATTTGCTTCTCAACAGATGAAGACTCCTGCTCACAAAAACTTTAAAATCTACCTGAAATTTCAATCTTGTATCAATAGTGTATAATAGGTAAGAAAGTTAATTTTTTTTCCCATTGATATAAAAGTGTCTGATGGGGAGTGGGGGGGAAAGAATTGTGCAGGGGCTTTGTGCTTTGTAGTCTCTGATGAGAGTCAGATATCAAATAGACACATTGCAGATGGTATGATAAATAAAATAACCACTTGAATTTTGAGGTAGGGAAATAATCACTTCCTGTAAGTTTTACTGTTAAAAACATTTGTGAGTCAATTTATGAAGATATATCAGATCCAGTGCTGAATTAGTTTAGATAAAAGAATTCAAAAGATCTTAAAAAGCTTTGAAACTTGCCTTATATATACTAGAAAATGTCAAATGATGTCTCATAAATAGATTTACTGGAAGCAAAACCCAATAAAAAATATATGGCCTCATATTTAAACAGTTTGAAGTGCACAACAGATATAGGCCTACCTGCATAGAAAGGGATGTCAAAGAACCATTCCTTGCAAAATGTATTTCAATTATAATATATTAGTGTACTAAAAGCTTAGATTAATGATAACTCAAAGGTAAAGTTAACTAGATTTTAAAATCTCTTTCTCTAAATGAGTGAATAAGTACTTGGTCATGGACTTAAAATCCTATCAGCACTATAATCACTACAGGATTATACTGCCTTTCTGATTTTACTGAATTCAATGATTTTTATCTAATATCTTTGCAATTCTAATAAATATATGTGTCACACATCCTCACTGTTCTGTGTCACTATAATGCTGTGGTTATATTGCAGTAAGAAGTGCCATAGAGCACCTTTCAGAAGTGATTTTGAAATTCCTCTTACACTTTTTGAGTGCATCATTTTAGCTCACAGGGCACTGTGTCTTCATTTGCAGAGAGTGTGTTTTCCTGAATCAGAACATTAACTTGGTATGAAAACCTACACCCATGTTAAGTTTTATAAATGTAGTGGGTGTTTGTTTGTTCCAAACATTTTTGAAAGTTATTTTAGTGGTTTTTTTTTAAGTGCTAGAGATGGGTATCTTGTACATTGCAGGAAGGAAAATTATTTGGATAGTTATATAGGCACTCATTTTAATTAAAGAATATGGAAGATAAATGCAACTGTTACATAGTGGGATGACATTTTAGTTGTGTTAAACACATTAATATTTCAGGCAGTCATTCAACTGAATCTTGCCAGTATTTCTTAATACAAGAAATTTGGCCCAGCCAAGTTACTCACACAGACATTCATAGTAGTGTCATTGAGACTGACACTATTAAATCACATATTAAATCAAATGTAAGATTCTAAAGAACTGATTCTATTTATTTCATTGCTATCTTGTGAGAGGATTGTGAATAATTAATAACGATTAGCATAAATGAAATGCATTAATATCAACTCATGTGAATATCTGGTTGTCATTTTCAGTCAGAGATTCGTAAGCAGGTCCTTGTCAGTGGGAGCTTTCTAGAATGACTTTGAAATTGGAAAATATCTAGTTGTATAATTAATTTATATGTCTATGTTTTACCTACAAAAAATATGAGAAAATTAGCTTTTTATGTATTTATAAACAGAGAAGAAAATGGATGTGTGCAAATGTTGTCTTATGTAACTGTTAACAATATTGAGTCACAGATATGTATAAGTTTTTTCTGTCTTTCTGTGTGAGAAAGTACGATGCATGTATGGGAGTCTGCATATGTGATATGCATGCACATAGATATGGGTACATTTACTTGTATGTATGTATATAATTTAGATAATATTTTAATGTTTTCTATAAATTCCTGTGTTAATTAACAGCCATTTTTGTTGGAGGGTAATGTTGAGATAAACATGAAAAGAAGGAAGAAAACACTTGCTTTCCAGAGACCTTTCTTCAATCTTTCTTTTTGCTGTCTCTCTTGATTATAATACCCTCAGATTAAACCAGAACTTTTGGCCTCTGACATCTCAGAGGAGGTGTGAGTTATTCAGCAATACTTGCAGGACATGGGGCATAAAACAGAGAGGAATGTGCTTTCAGACATGTGTTTTCTACTCCATGGCCAGCAATTCAACAATGTCTCCACCTGTTGGAGCAACTGTTTCCTATCACGCAGCAAGTAGTGGTCCTGAGGTAAATGATTGACCATTAGTCTCTAGCAAGAATTAAAGTAGTATATACTTATCTATAATACTTCGGAATAAAAAAAAATTGAAAATAAGTCTCCTTTGTTTCAGTATGTTTCTTATTCCTAAAAGTAAGAATGTTATTGTTGTAATGGACAAGCAGAATTCTGTATCAGACAGATGACCAAAAGTACTATTTTTTCACCACCATCCTTATCAAGATAAAAATTTAGGGTGAAATTTATGCAGAGCAGAAAAACATAACAAACAAAACCAAGCCAAAAGTCCTGGTAGAAATACCTATTCAATTAGATGACATAATCTTTTAAACAGCAAAAAAAAACCCAAACACAAAACAAAACTAAAATGCAAATCCAAAAACTATGTAGTAAACTAAAAAATACCCAACAAGATAAAACCAAAAAGCCCAGGCATTTGCAAGTATAATTCAGCTCACTAGCTTTGTTAAGGCTGAACCTAGACAAAACTGTTAGTGGATATTCTAAAATTTGTACTTTAAAAGGATGCAGAAGGCTAAGATTTCCCAAAAGACCTGTAGGGTATCCTAATCATCTACACATCCCTAGTAAGGCTTCTGAATATGTTTTGGAGCTTCATAGTCTTGTGACAAAAGCACCCTACTAGTGTCTCTTGAAAGACTGATCCTTTAATCCTGTATTGACTACCACAATTAATGTAATAATGTTCAATGCATCTACTAGTAGGGTAACAACAGGTAATTACAGTTTTTTCTGGAATCCTGTGGTGATAAAAGTGATTTTCCCCATAATGACAGCTTTAGTGCTGGTGCCTTCTTCCTTTTTCAGAGATTCTTGATTCTTTTAACTGATTGCACAATTTGTCTTTTCAACGAGCTCATCTGGTATGGGTTGCCTCACTGGAGTTTAAAAACTGGGGAAAAGATACTGCAGTTCTTATTCCTCAATCCTCACTCCTTCCTCTATATTAGCCTAATACACTGCATTCAGAAATGTCTGATGAACTTGGTGAACACATGATACTCATCACTGGATGTTGTTTTCTTGTTTGGTTCTTGCTTAGAATGGACAATCTAGCTTCTTAATCCTTCTTCAGTAATCATATTCATACCTCTGATTATTCTCCCTGTTTTTTGTTACTCTTACGCTCATTTTCTCTGCCTGTGACACTTTTTTGGAGGTATAGATATAACAGCCAGCTGCACAGCGTGACAGAGAGCTTTTACTTGGCCTGTGCTTGAAGACATGGACTGAGAAGCATTGCATTAACAAATGGACTTCCCGCTGCCAGTTTCTCATGAGGGCTGGAGGCTCCCTATGGAGAATAATAAAATGGCAATATGGGAGAAAGGAAGCAGTGTGCTGGCACAAGATTTTAGTATAATAGTGCTGCATCTTTGTATCCCTTCAGGAAATAGAAGGTAACTACAGCTTCATTACAGTGTCTTGTAGAACTATTGCTTTTTTGATAAAACAAACAAAAAACTTGTTATTCATAAGAATCTAAAACCTCGAGAGTGTTCTGGTCCATAAAATAAAAAATACCTTTAGTGGCTCTATTTCACAGCTGAAATAGTCAACATCTTATTAGGCTCACTTATTTTGTTTGCAAATTGAAGATGGAATTTTTATCCACTGAGATCTTAATTTCCTTCTGTTGGTGTAAAATAACTGTAATCTTCCATGTTTGTGTCAGAGCCTTTCCCAGCTGCAACTCCCCCTTGACTCTGAACAATTTTGTGTGATATACATGCCATTCAATTTAGGAGAAATAAGGCACTCAGCAGGCATAACACAATCAGTTATTATATTCTGCCTGCTCGAGACTAAGCAAGTTCATGTCCTACAAATGTGGTCAGAATGTTGGCAATAACTCGTTTTAGACACACAAAAAAAGAGAACACAGACAGCTGTATTTTTCTTAAATCAGATAATAATTGGCAATTACATTGACATGAGTAAAATAACATGTCGTTAGCTAAATCTGCATTTCAAGAAACACAAATTTATATATTTAATTCTATCGTCCATATCTATAGATACAATTATTAGTCAAAAGTGACAGTTTAGAAAGAGTTTGGGTGGCTGATTTGGGTTTCTTTCTTCTCTTGAACAGTTATGGATTAGCAGAAAACAGCTGTAAAGTGGTGAAAGATGTGATGTCTAAAACCAGATGGAGGAAAAGGCAACAGTAAATGTCTCTGAAAAGAAGAACAAGGAATACTGAGGAAATTTCTGTCAAAAATTATGCTAAGGTTAATCTTTCTTTACCATCAGAATCAAAACCAAGAACAAGGTGGCAAATTTTAGAGAAGGCACAAGACTATGAGGTACACTGTCAGAATGAATCAGTAGGGTTATGTTCAGCAGCAATAGATCTGAATGCTGTTGTATGAGAACCTGCTCAAACTGAAGTCCGGTGTATCATTTTGGTGATCCTCATTCAAGGAAGATGAGCTCAAACTGATGTAAAGAATAAGGAACATCATAGAAAACTTGGTTTTCTTCAGGATACCTGTAGTTTATTGTACTGAAGAAGAAGAAGAAGAAAAAGAAGAAGAAGAAGAAGAAGAAGAAGAAGAAGAAGAAGAAGAAGAA